>OY970824.1:68654371-68949371 GCA_963853835.1 Calendula officinalis | reverse complement strand
TTAGAATAATATTAAATAATTTTTTTAAACGGCACCTAATCTACATTAATCGTCTAATATAAGACTTGAATCTATAGCTAAACTCTACAAGCCTTTGGCTTATAATATTAAATAAAAATGGTATCAAACTTTAGGAATGGATGGCATATTCAAATTAAAATGAAAAATTAAATTGCAGAACTAATTCACCCGATCACGCGTTCCTGAAAGATAAGTTCATAGAATCTTCCTCCTCTCCCATGGATGAAACTATCAGATCCTAGTATTTTCTACTGTTAGATCGTTCAATCGATCATCACGTTTCTCCTCAAAGCTAGGGTTTCGAAGCACAAACATTCACCAAATTAAGTGATCTGAGGTTAAACTTTGCTGTTATACGATCTTATTACTTTTTTATATAATTCGTGTTAAGATCTGTATGTTTCTATTAGATCGTATCGTGAAATTTCGTTCTTTTGTTGGAAATTTAGGGTTACGATCATGGGGGCCCTCATGTCGAGGTTTTGGTTCATGATGTTTCCTGCAAAGGAGTACAAGATCGTTGTTGTTGGCTTGGATAATGCTGGCAAAACGACGACGCTTTACAAATTGCATCTAGGTGAGGTTGTGACTACTCATCCTACTGTTGGTAGCAATGTGGAGGAACTTGTTTATAAGAACATACGTTTTGAGGTAATCTCTCTCTTTCTACCCTAATTTTACAAATTTCTGTTTGTTAATTTGCAAATTATATCGACTGTGTGACAAAATCTGCCATCAGTGATGGACTGTTGTTTGGTAATTTGCCATGATTTTGTGGATTTAAGAATCTTTGTTTGGTTTTCTAGTGCAATATAACAATTAGAGTAAATTACACTGAAGATCATGGTATATCACTAATTACAACCTCAGTCCCTAAACTTAGTTTATTATAATCGACGACCCATGGTGTATATACTTTGTTACACCCATGGTCCCTACCGCTCTTAACTTTTTTAAATGACCAAAATACTCTTTTGGCATTTTGTAATAGAGCGAAGATAAATGAGTGCGAATGTAATAAGTGATAAACCACAAGGACTATCCGTGAAATTTACTCTATTAATTGATTTATCACTTATTACTTATTACACTCATAGTCATTTATCTTCGATTTATTACAAAAGGCCAAAAGGGTATTTTGGTCATTCAAAAAAAGTTAAGGGCAATAGGGATCATGGTGTAACAAAATCTATACACTATGGACTGAGGTTGTAATTAGTGATATACCAGAGGGACCTTCCGTATAATTTACTTAAATTGCGATATAAACAATAAAAGTAAGATTTTGATTGAATCCACAAACAGGTGTGGGATCTTGGAGGGCAAGAACGACTAAGAACATCATGGGCAACATACTACCGTGGGACCCACGCAGTGATTGCAGTTATAGACAGCACAGACAGAGAGAGAATCTCAATCATGAAAGAAGAACTGTTCAGGCTGCTGCCAAATGAAGAGCTCCAAAATGCAGTAATTCTGGTATTTGCAAACAAACAAGATCTGAAAGATGCAATGACTGCTGTTGAGATAACAGATGCACTTTCACTTCATAGTATTAAGGAACATGATTGGCATATTCAACCTTGTTCTGCTCTTACTGGTGATGGCCTTTATGATGGCCTCGGTTGGATTGCTCAAAGAGTTACTGGCAAACCAACGACCTAGAAAAATCCAGAAAAACAAAACATAGGTTGTGATGTACAATTTGCTTGATGTTTAATTTGATTTGATAAGGTTATTGTTTTTCTTTGAGATTGTTTTTTTTATAATTGACAACATTTTAATGAGGATATCCTTTCTATTTTGTGCAATTTAAGTATATCATTTCAATTCTGATTCAAATCAAATCATTATCAAACGTATTTCTTTTTTATATATCCTGTAAGAAAAGCATAACAATCACAATTACAATATATATGCATATTGCAACAAGTATGTGATAATGAGTAACTGATTGTACCCTATTCATCATGTGGCACTTCTTGATGCACCATTTTTGAAGAGTGGTAGTCAATGACCGTAAGGAGGAGCAATCGACAGTAGTTAGAAGTGCTTACATCAAAGTTTTGGTTTTTTAAACTAATTTTACCACTCTTGAATGTTAGTCTTTTAATTATGTTATTTGCTATGTTAATGAATCTATAAAGGTAATAACATAAATTAAACATATATTAATCTATGTAAAACACAAAAACGATCAGCTCCAATAGAATTCACCACAATATTATAAACCATATTCTTAATAATCTTGACAATAACAAACAAAATAAAAAAAGGCCCATATAAAATATTAAACTTGTCTTGACCATATACTTGAAATAGACTGCTTTGGTTTCATATCATGTTAGGAACTTAAGTTGTTAAACTTGTAAAGATGCAATTTTTTCAGTCAGCATGATCTCTCTGAGAATACTTACAGCATTTTTTTTTTATATAAGTCTTTGTATTTTTCTTTTCAAAAATTGGACTTAATTAATTCATTTGTTAAGTCAACAACCATTTTTTAGAGTTTTATATTGAAGTAAGACTCAGATCGATTTAAAATAATGAATTATCTGGATTTAATTTATATTTATATTTAAACTTATAAAAGAGATATAGTAAATGTATTATAAAATAGCGAGATAAGATGTCTTTATTGATTAATGTATTTTTGTTAGATTAATAGAAAACTTGATGAACTAAAATATTGAAAAGCTACGTTATTGTATATGTTTTCTGAATACGTTCACAATGAATCTAATTTCAAAATTTTATTAAGTATTTTAATTTACACATACAAATTCTACAACACATTCTTCAAAGTGTAAATCTAAGTTTCTAATTATATATATATATATATATATATATATATATATATATATATATATATATATATATATATATATATATATATATATATATATAAATATAAAATATAAAATATATATATATAATGATACTCAAGTAAAAATATAAAATGGATAAGATATAAATAGATATACTTTTTCCTGCGGATAGAAATACTGCTTACTTTTAAAAATGGAGGTAAGAATATATGTAGTGCATTAGTTTCAAAAATATATTATACAAAACTTAAAACAACTTAACATGTAAAACATTTGGTGTTTTAAATATAAATACTAAAACAAATGAACAAATATCATTTGTGCCTACTTATATGTTCACCAATATAATCATGATAAATGTCAAAATCAAGAGATGACACGAGAAAAGAGAATTAATGAATTATATATGTCAAATATAAAAATTGGTAGAAATATAAATGGGAAGAAAAGATAAAAAAAAATATCATATCTTATTAGCTATAACATTTTTCTGCAGTATAAGACATATTACTTAAACTAGCTTCAAAGCCCGCCCGAATGGGCGGGCATGCTTCAAAAGAGATATAGGAAAATAATAAAATAATGATAATGTTGAAATATCATAACAATCCATAATTGAAATGATGATAAACAATTTTTATTACATGAATAAATGGTATAGAAAATTTAAAGACGAAATAAAACTTCTTGTAAAACGACATTTGTTGTTGAGTTAGTGTAATTGTCATCTTTGTTGCAATAAATAACCTTTAATCATTTCTTTCTCTTAATTCTTGAGAAAATGACATACAGTTGATCATGTGAGAATACTGATTTTTGAAGAAACAAACCAACTTGCGACAACGTCTGACCTTGACTTTTATTAATAGTCATAGCACCGCAAACTTCATACATAAGCATATCCGCTTTCAAAAGCTTCAATTTAAAAGGCATCTTATTATAGGTTGTAACCCATATACATATCCCGTTGCATAAAAACAAAGTACGTAAATGTGAAACAAAGTCATAAATCGTAAATTGACTTGTGGTTGATTATTCCAACCCCTTTTGAGCGTCTGGAGTTACGGTCCATAGTGACGTACATCTCAGGCCTGAAATCACAAGTTCACAACCCATATCCTATAATCAACAATCATATAAGAATTTTAACAGATTGAAGCAAAATACTTAAATGTGAAACTAAAACCTAAATACTAAAATAAATTAAAGGAAACAAAACCTTATCAGATATGTAAGAAACAAAATCCATATACATTGCCAGCCCCAAAATTTTGCCAATAAGACACCTTATACCTTTTGCTAAACCTCCACTTTCTCCGATCTAATAGAGTAACTTTCTAATACTTCCTCCGATTCAATTCAAAATAAGTGACACACTTTCCTTTTTGGGTGATTCAAAATAAGTGACACACTTTGAAAAATTACCTTATTTGGCAAAAAATAGTAGGACCCACACCCACTAACTATCTACTTTAACAAAGTGAAATTACTTCTTCACCCTTACTTTTGTACTTTTAAACATCATTAACATCACTTTATTCAAAAGGTGTGGGACTCATTCCCACTAACCATCCAATTAATCTAATTTAATCATCATTATAATCTTTTGCCTCAAAAACCGTGAGACCCCAAGTGTGTCACTTATTTTGAATCGGAGGAAGTATTATGTATGACAAATGACCTAATAACTGGTAATGCAGAAATATTGGTGAGTGTGGCAGCCTTCCATATATAGTATGTCACCTCCTTAATTATTTTTAGCATATTCCTCTATATATACATTAGTCATACTTAGTTACTGTTCATAAGATTTTTAATTAATTTTGCTATATCCATATATTATATATATTTATGATATGAAGAAAAATGCCCTAAACTTTTGGATTGTCCCAGCGGTAGTGTGCGCATATGGGCTTTGAAATTACCCAGGTTTGAGCCTGGTCTGAGGCTTTTTCCATTTTATATTGATATTTTGCTTAATAAAAAAATAGTCCTTGGACTTTAAAAATGACAAAACAACCCGAATTCTTTTTATAAAACCATCACTTATTTTTGAGTAATTATATTACTTACCCCTAAACTATTATAATGTATACTTTTATTCCCATTTATAATATTTTATTCATTTTACTTACTAAAAAAATATATTTTTAAAAATTACTATTTGATTATGGGAAATTTTGTTTTACCCTTCATCGTTTGTTTTTCCCATTTTACTGTTATATACAAAAAAAACTATAATAAGTGGAAATTTAATAAAATCCGCAGCAACGCGCGGCCTTTATTACACTCGTTAGTATACTATTTATGTATCTTTTATGAGTTTTTTTATTCAGGGATTTATCTTTCAATTTTTTTACTGGTGAACTTCAATTCCTACAAAAAAATAACAATATAAACACTAAAAAGAATCAAATTTCACATACTAAATAAGAAAGTAATACCAGGATAACGAAGCAAAGAAACCATCACATGTGTGATTCTTGCATATTTAGCCTTCAACAACTACACTTTCTTTAATTTGTCATCACGACCCTTTAATACAGAGCAATAATTGTTAACAACATTACATCAACATTAAAGAAAAAGTGAAATTAAATTACTAAAAAAATTAGTTGGTGGAAGTACCATTTCTAAACTGCAAGTGGAGAAGTATTTCTAGCTGGCAATGTATAGTTATTTTAATGAAATAAAATTTTCTAGAGTTACCATCAAGAACGTCAATAATATGTATGGTTTAACTATTTAAAATCAGAGTAGCTAATACCTCTTTAATTTTAATAATGAGCATGTAGATCTTCAGTGAGGCAATTTCCTGTCATTACACCATCCTGTTTTTTCCAAGAATCACATTCGATTGATATTAGGTTGTAACCCATATACCCAAAGTGCAAATAAATCAACCTTTTGACTTGTATAGCCAATGAATGAGAATGTGAAGGATGATGGTGTACCTGTAGTGACAATATTTGAGAGACCATCACCATGAATTCTTATATGTATCCACCCTAATCTCTCTTTCCCTACTTCATAAGAAAATAATGGTTCAATAATAGGTCATTCTTCCATATCCTAAAATTCCCAAAAATAATAAAAATTTCAAAATTTAATAAATAAGTTGGATTATATGGATGATGCATAAAGAAACTGGAATTGTTAAGCGGTAAACTCATAAATAAATTATCAATTGAGGGTTTCTTGATTAACACCTATATGAAGTTTTAATGGTAATCCTCTAAAATAGAACTAACCTCATATTTGTAGCAGCAACAACATGAATTTGCCTCACTTTTCCATCACTTTGATCACTTTTACATAATGCAATTCTTGTAAATATACCATAATCTTTCAATTTTCCTAAAATTCTTGCTACTTTATTGTGAGAAAATTCAAAATATATTCAAAGAAAAACTAAAAAAAAGTCAAAGAAATTCCTAGGAAAGTCAGATTTTTTTTTTTTAATATCTCACTTTAATACCAAGAATGGTTGGATAAATAATACAGTTGAAGATTTCATCAAATAATGTGTTTGGTTACATTATATTTATCGAGTCAAATTGGTACAAATTAATAAATTCAAACCAGCCAAATGGGTCAAAAATTGCCCCAAAAACTATTGATCAAAATTAGACGTTTTGTAGGAGTCTTCAAGTGCCCCATTAATACCTTAAATGAGTATGATATCATAAATACCTCAAGCATTACATGCATAATCTTTGCTCGTAAATGCATGTAATAGTAAGGTGTATAGCATGTCAAAAACATCTTACTATAATAATCGGATGTTTTTCATACACCAATACCATTATATGATTCACTTTCGAAATAATTGACATGCTATACAACACCTTACTGTAATGGATGTAAAAAGTGAAAAACTTACAATACTGTAATCAGAACCCTAAACAATTAAGTAGTTACAGCAAGTCATGGGTACTAAATAATTGGCAGGTCACAGAAGTCATGAAAGTGACAACACAAGAATATTTCCAGATAAATTTTAAATAACTTACGGCTAAAAAAGTACGATCAACTGCTTTTAACTTCCCAATTTCGTTGTTTTCAACTGATTCTAGTTTGTTATCACCAAGTGATCCTTGAGTCACTTTCATGATTGGGTTGTCCCCTTCA
Source organism: Calendula officinalis (assembly GCA_963853835.1). Classification (NCBI taxonomy): domain Eukaryota; kingdom Viridiplantae; phylum Streptophyta; class Magnoliopsida; order Asterales; family Asteraceae; genus Calendula; species Calendula officinalis. Next base: position 68,942,391 of record OY970824.1, on the reverse strand, counting down.
GTTTCAAATCCATCCGATTCTGATAAATAATCAGTATTAGAAATTATCAAGTAAATCATATAATGCAGTGAATAGAAATCATAAAATTAAGGTTAGTGACAAACAAATCAGACCACTGATCAATTAGAGTGACAAACAAATCAAACCACTAATCATCATTTAATTAGTATGATGATCCTTGTTCATAGAAGAATACCGCATTTCAAACTACATGTAAAATTTAAAATCTATAACAAAAATTTCATCCCAATTTCAAAAGTAAATGATCCTTATTCATAGTAGAATACAACATCGCAAACCGAAATTGGTTAATTGTAGATTATCAAGATTTAAATAACTATTGCAATAATTCCCAATTTTTACATAATTTTGGTCCTTAGATTCAAATGCAAATTAATTTTTCGCCCAATTTATACAGTCTAGTATTATAAATCTTTTAAATGTTAGCATCCTGGATTTCATTATTATCATCAGGAATGTAATTAGCTAATTAGAACATTCACATCAATCACCGGAAAATATAGAAGAAGACCGCTTGACAAGTAAAGCATGTTATGAACTGAAGCAATAGAAAATTAAAGATAACATAAGATTAGGTTTAAACTATGTATACCAAAAAGCATTAGATACTTACACGGCGGCGGCCGGTGATGCTTGAGTCGGGACAACAGGTAAGAGACCATCGGGTTTTGAAGACGCCATATTAGGGTTTTAGTGAAGAAGCAGTCGTTTTGGAGGTGGTGGTTGAGGGTTGTGAAGAAACCGTGATTTAGAGGAGGCGGTGGTTGAGCGTTGTGAACAAACGGTGATTTAGGAAAACGATTGTGATTTAGAGGAGGCTGTGGTTGAGGGTTCCTGTGAATGTGTTGGACCAATCATGGAATTCCAGGTGGCATTATGGACGAATAGAATTGCTTGGAAGTGCCAAGGTGTCAAACCCTCTTCAAAATTAGGCTGCATATATAAGTAAAGATTAGATAATCTTGTAATAAATTATGTCTTTCCTTGTTCGTTGTGTACATGGTTCGGCCACGAAGGAGAGTTTCACCCAAGAAAATAATTAATTTCTTCCTCTCATTTTTTTTGCAAGAAAATAATTATATATTATTCCTCATTATTAGCTTTATCACTTTCTTCGTGTGAACTATTAAAATAAAAATTCCTTCTTTTTGAAAAATTCATTTTTACCAATTTATCCATTAGCAATTATTTTAAGATTTAGTGGAACCAGATTACCCATAATGAATGACCATGATCATGACCATGTGTCAGAGTGTCTCCCCACCTTCGATTGCATCTCTTATATTATGTGACCAAAGGTCGACGATGCGTCCTCCCTCCTTTTTTCTTCGGTTTGATCTCTCAGACTTCTTGTTAAAGAGATAATATTTGTTATATCATACACTAGGTATTATATCTTATGCTTTAATTATAAATTAAGGGCATATTTAAGTGTGCTTTTTGAAAAGTGCTTATGGGCTTATTGACTTTTCAAAAAGGAGTTTTGAAAAGTAAGGAACCCCTTACTTCTTGAAAACTCCTTTTCGAGACTTCTACACAAACAACTTATTAACTTATTAACTTCTTGAAAAGTCAATAAGTTAATAAACTACTTTTTAAAACATTCCCAAACACCCTCTAATGTATATTTAGTTACTATTAGAAGGGTTTGATCACAGGTCTAGAGAGAAATTAGAATTAAGGTGTAGTCTGAAAGACGTTAAAGCTTTTTGAGAAAACTGAATTTTTTACAATCCACTCAAATTATGACAAAAGAAAATTAAAAAATAAAGTTATTGGTAAGAAAATAGTTTTTTTATTTAAGTTTTTTTTTGGCGAGCGGGTATCATTTGTGTGGTTACTTTCCCTTCCCGGTTTGTAAGAAAATAAATTTGCAGAGAGAGAGAGTGAAGGTTTGAAGCCATGGCGATGGCAGCCATACCTTTAACAGCAGCAGCTTCAGCTTCAACATCCACCAACAACGAATTCAACATCTTCTTGTCATCAAATAGACGAAGAATCAACACAATTATCGCGCATTCATCTTCAACCAGAAGTAGAAGAAGCCGAAGCGTAGTGATTAGGGCAATTAAAGAGGAAACTAAGCAGCAGAAACAGACCGATTCTTCTTCTTCTTCTTCTTCTTCACCAGATGATGTCACTCAGAAGTACGGACTCGAAGCTGGTTTATGGAAGGTAAATACTTAATTTATTCTATTCGTATCTCCTTCAATTCTTACCGATAAACAAAAAGTGAATTCACGATCTGGATATGTTTTATTCATCTAACGAGAGACGATTCACAAAATCACCTTTCCGCCAACAGGCGTTTGTTGATTATTGGTATCAGATATGGTGTTTGTTTTTAATGTCTTTTCGCTTACAAGTTTTCTCATTATGATTTTATGGATTTACTAATATGTTCATCCTAGCAATCACATACATATTGTGAAATTTTGTAGATATTTAGCTCAAAGGAGGGAGATAAGAAATCAAAAGGGGATCAAGCAAAAGAATTGTTGACTAAATATGGTGGAGCATATCTAGCCACATCCATAACCCTCTCCTTAATCTCCTTTTCCTTATGCTATGGCCTAATTAGTGCTGGTGTTGATGTCCCAGCATTGTTGCAAAAGGTAGATAAACCCTAATTTGTTTATTTTCGTGTCGGGTCGGGTTTTGGGTCGGCCTAGTTTCTAGGTTCACCAATGCAAAAAAGAAACTGATGTGTTTGTGTATATATGTATGTTTGTAGGTGGGGATATCAGCAGATGAAACAGGGGGAAAAGTAGGGACATTTGCATTAGCATATGCTGCACATAAAGCTGCATCACCCATCAGATTTCCTCCTACTGTTGCCCTCACCCCCATTGTTGCTTCTTGGATAGGCAAAAAAGTTGATAAAGATACTTAACCAATGAAATGTATCATTAGGGTATATACATATACACTTGTTTTTTTGCACATTATGTATGGATAAATGCATTTGCTACATGATTAATAATGTATTATGAGTTATTAATGGTTTGATCCTCAAACTTTAACCTATTTTCCGTTTTAACCCCTTAACTTTATTTCTGCAATAAAAAAAATGCCAACAAAAAAAGGTTAAGTAGCTAAGATAAAAATTGGGTCAAAGTTTGAGGACTAAACCATTATTAACCCATATATTAATTGAAACAAATCCAGAGGCAACAAATGAACCAACAAGTTTGCTTACTCTGAACAATAACTATATGATAATACTACTAATAAGTGTATGAACTCAGTAAAACCAATGTTGTGAAATCAGTAGTCAATAGTAGAACATGCATTTATTATCTCCAATAGGTTCATACTCTCGTACAAGTTCTAAAAAGCGCGTCATGGTGGTGCCAAGGTGTGAGGCGCGGCGTCGACGTTACGAAACAGACCATGGCGGCTAGGCTAGGCGTGATAAGACGCGCCTTATGACAAGTTTTTTGTAAGGCGGCTGGAAAAATTGATTTTTTTTTTTTTTTTTTGATGATGACATACTTCCTCCATTTCAAAATAAGTTACACAAATTGAGTTTTAAGTATTTTTGAGGCAAAAGATTGAATGAAGGTTAAATTAGATTAAATTTGATAGTTAGTGAGTGATATGTCCCACATAATATGATTAAATTGAATTTAATGATGTTTAAAAGTAAAGGTAAGGGTAAATGAGTCATTTTACTTTATTAAAAGAGATAGTTAATAGGTATGAGTCCCATTATTTTTTACCAAATAAGGAAAGTTTCAAAGTTTCATTTATTTTAAAACACCCCAAAATGGAAAGTGTGTCATTTATTTTGAAACGGAGGAAGTATATAATTATAAATTTGGATGTAACTTTTTTTTATGAACTTTATATATGAATTGTTATATAAATCAATAGATCTATAATTTTTTTAATTTGATAAACGTATGTATATAAATTACATAAAAAGTTACCGTTTTAAGTCATGCATTGAAAATTGTCATGGCTCGCCATAGCTTGAGGCTTAGAACCTTGCTCTCATATAAAGCTTTTTTCGGCTCCTTAAGATGTATAACTTTGATTGTAGTGATTCTATTATCGTCATGACGATGAAGGAATCTGTTAGTCCCCAGTGTAGCGACCAACTTGTGAGTTCCAGCTTATACAAGTATAATTCAATAAGTTACATCAGCCGGAGTAAGTTCATCAATTGGATACAACTATCCAATCCAAGTAGTTGTTAAGATTGCAGAGGGAAAGTCTTTACATTTGAACTTCATCTCTTTACATTTGAACTTTCATCTCTTTTCCGCTCAATGAATCTCTATTATATATTCAAGGATTTCCACAGACGAACATGCGCAAATGGAAAAGTCAACTTTAAATGTATTAGGAAAGTATATGTCGCAGTCACTTTTTACTATTTGTCATGAAAATATGATATAAAGGTGATGTGACTAGAGGACAAAGTCATGTGTGCCACTATTCATATGCTGACACATGAAAAATGAATAGAAACCTCAGAATGCTATGAATAATATAGCAACCCAACTCTACCTTCAAAGCATTTATATGTAGGCATTATATAAGAGTTTAAGTGTGAAAATCTAACTCTCTAGTATAAGAGCTTAGTTGAACACCAACTAGTAAATCCCCAGTGGTAAACTCTTGAGTGTTTTGTTTGTTTGCAAATTTCATCTAGAGTTATAGGTAGAGTTAGTTTCTTTAATATTCAACACTCTATTAAGTTGTTTAAATCAATAAACTTACATAATCATTGATAATACTTTGTGACCTTTATTCTTGTACTTTCTTGTTACCATAAAGCAACACTTAGTGTTGTTGGGATCCAACATATTCCACTTATAAACGGATTTGGACAGAGAAGCCATTGGTAGCTTTAACAAGTTGATTATATGAAACTTTCAAGAATTGTCTAGGCCTTGGCTTTTCTTTTTACGCAAAGCATACAAAAAACATAATGTGGTGCAAAGTGTGGATGCAAGCAAAATGCTTGAACCCTTTTCATGTTTCTTTGTGCAAGTTCACTCTTAAAATCATTAAAGGTATTTTAACAAGAACCCTACTAAGAATACCATCTTTATTTATTATTTCTTTTATTGAAAAAAAAAAAAAAAAAAACTATGATGATAATACTTGTACTAAATGTTACGGCTAAAGTATTTACAGACAATCGCCTATTTTATTCATAAGCATTCACTTTACACTCAGTTCTCAAAGGTACCTTTTGTGTTCTTCATCAGATACAATTTGTTCCTGTTCTGAATTTGGTGTTTGGGGATGTGGGGTGGTGACACCTGGCATGGTGTAGTCATCATTAAGCATACCCATATCACTCCATTCCACAATGGCTATTGGCTCGAGAGTCAAGGAACACAGAATAATGAATGATTGATAGGAAGAAATAATAAAGCAAAAGTAAAAGGATACATTCAGTCCATAAGTCAGTGATGCTGACATCAGCAGCATCTGATAAAAACAAGTAGTCTGCATCACTCTGCAAAAGACCAACATTATTCAAGTGTTTGATTCATAAAAAAGTTATGTATAAGAATATTTTAGGTCAAAATGGACGAAAAAATGATATTTTAAGACCATAGGGACAAAAATCACGAAAAAAGAAGTTTAGGGACAAAATCATAGAATTTGGAAGACCAGGGACAATTTTTGTAATTTACTGAAAAATAATAAATGAAAACTTACATCGATATCTGGAACTATCTTCATCATCCCACTAACAAAGTCTTCTGATGTTGAACATGTATCAGTGTTTCTTGTTCTTTGCATAATGTTCTCATCTTCTTTGCTTACTATCGGATTCTCTGATGTTGTAGGATTCATCTCCTCAACTTTCTCTTCAAATTGACTAAAACAACCAAAATGGTAAGTAAATTTACATAAAATTGAGGTTAGGAAGTTATTTATATTACCTAGATAGTCCTTTATATTTGAAAATTGTAACACCCTAATCTAGAAATAATGGTCCCTAAAAAGTTAACGGCCTTTTCTGCTTTAGGACTATCTGTGTTATAAAAGAAGTCTAGGGACAAAATCCATAATTTCATACAAACCACAGGGACCATTTATGTAACTTACTCAACGTTAAATGATTTTATTAAAAAAAGAACTTAAGTATTATTGAAAAGGTACTACTAGTACCTGACAAGGTAAACATCTATAGGACCCATTGTGCTCCTCAGAACTATTCTGTATCTCCTTTGAGGATAATCAACCGCCTGTTTGATTACTATTAATGTAAGCTTCATTCATATATTTTTATATTTTATAAATTATAATCTTCCAAATTACCTCATCTGGATCTGGGACTTCTAGAGTAGTGCCATGTGGAGCTTTAATTGCAATCAAGGTTTCTTCCTGAACCCAACATCCATCATTGAAAGTATAAGGTCAATTCGGGTTTGAATTTCGGGTCAAACTAGCAATATATGTAACAAACTAACTAAATAATGAAACAGATCACATGGGTCGAAAATCACCAAAATTATCCAATCTACTCGACCCGCCCATTTTACCCCCAAATAAGGTATACTTGAAAAAACATAAAACCACCAAATAAGAAGGTTCATGAGTCTGGATGAAATATATAACATACCTGAAAGCAGGGTAGGCTCTTAATATCTTCTTCAGTCACAAAAAGCCACCTATTTTAATGGGTTTTTGGTTAATGTAAGAGATCTAGAAGGTTTTGAATATAAATAAAAAAAGTTACTTTTTATTATTTTCATCTTCACTCAGCTCCCTTAACCTCTCTTGCATTTCTCTGCACCAATTTAATAAAAAAGCATTAGTTTTCTATAAAAGGTAATAACTTTATCTTTCTATAAATATTGTGTATAAGTATAACTGTATAACCTTGTTTGCTCATCTAATCTAGCTTCCTCTACTGAAAGATTGTCAATTTCAGACTGTCATGAGAAAAAAAATTAATTACAAAGTAGTTCAGAATAAAGATAATATTTATATGGTTACAAAAACAATATTATTATATTAATATGTTAATGAGCCAAAATTGCCATCACTATTGCTAAGTCATACCTGTAAACTAGTAAGATTTTCATCAATCTCCCCTGATGATGCATCAAGTCCCCTAAATCACCAATCAACTTGTCAAGTGTTAAAATAAAGCATATGAAGTTATAAACTATAAATAACAAAATAAATGAATCTACATTATTGGAATAAAAATACAAAAAACATGGCATACTTCCATTGAATCATATTCTTCAGCTTTTTCTCTATGAGACCAATTCCTTCTAAAACATTTGTTATATCATAAATCCGCCTTTTTTGTACCTGTATAAATTAATATAACTACTTTTCAGTAAACAGAACTTTATTTGGTACTTGAAGAGATGGAAGATATGATTACCTCTAATGTTTCTGCTGCTTTATTCAAATCAAGAATACCATCTTGTGCATGCTTGATAAGGTTAATGAACTTCTTTGTTAAAAGACCTAATTTAAGAAATCATTATAGATGTTAATATACAAAAGGTTGATTACACACACAGAATAAAGTTGCAGAAAGTATGTGTTACCTAGAGAGCTATCATACCGACAAGAACCAACTGGAGTAAGATTATTTCCCGATGGAGAATCTGCATAATTCATAATTTATAAAATTGATTACAAATTGTTGTAAATATTTAATTTTATGGGGTAAAAATAGAGACTTTATATACATAATGCTCACCAGCATTGGATGCAGGAGTTTGAGATCCAGCCCTGATGCATTTTCCAATTCTTGGAACTTTTTGTGCTTTTGCGATTTTTGCAGATACAGGTGTTTGCAGAGGATTGCTAACAGGTAATGTGTTTGCAGAATTTGGGTTTTGCTCATTAGATTCAGCTTCAAATGCTGTTGCATCCCCCTTCCTCTTTAATGGCTAAGAAACATATTTTAATGCATTTGTTACAATCATAAATTTGCAGCATAATTGAATGGAAATATCTACTTATTTGCGATCATATAATAATCAACTTTTTAAATACTGTTAACCTTTTAAATTACAATTAATGGCAGATAACATCCACCAAAAGGGAATTTGCATCACTGTTTGAGTCCATACAACATGTAATGCACGTTTGGTGGTCTAAATACCCACATAGAATACAAATAAAATACATTCAACTGGACTGTATACACAAATCAAAATTTAAGCTCGTAGCAAGAGAATGCAATAATATACTTTCAACTGGACTGTAATAGCCCATAAATGAACCATATATGTATGTAAACTGACTAATTTAGTTAAGCACTGTGTTTCAATGATTACGATCGTTGCAGTCAATATAAGTAAGATTCAGAATTGAGACAAAATGGCACACTTCTATCTTCAAATCAAAACAATATTCCAGGACTCGGTAATATTCAGAATCAAAACAAAAAACAACATAATTATCCTTCACAAACCTTAACAAAATAGAGTAAACAGATCAGATCTCCAAGTATGTGAGCAATTATAAAATTAAGGTGTACACTTACAGGAGATTTGACAACTATGCCTTCTGATTCATGATGCGCAGTAGCAGTTGATGAAAACCGATGATAGTCACCGAAGGGCGGCGGCTTCATTGAGGTGAAAGGAAGCTGACGTCTTAAGAATTGGTGATTTTGATTATGCTGATGTTGCATGATCTGATTCACTCGTTGACTAATTGACGCAAATCAAAACCGAACGCAACTGAATCTGGATGAAATTGAAGTAGAATTGAGAACAGCGATCGATTAGGCACTATTTTCGAGGTAGATTTGGGGGGTTTTACGGAGTGATGGGATCGAAATTGAATTAGGCGGGAAGAAGGATGAAGGAATTGTAAGAGATCTGGTTGTGATGAACAAGTGAAGAATGATTGGAAAAAGCGGGAAGAGAGAGAGAGAAGGAGGAAATTTGGTTCGGATTGGATGTGGAGGGAAGCTCTTCATTATACTTGTCATTTCTTTTAAATAAATATAACAAGTCAAATCTTATTTAGTGGTTTGTTAGACAATAAAATCATCCGTTGGTGACATTCAGTTAATACAAGTATTATACAATAAGGTTCATCAACTGTAAACTTGTGTATAGTCTAAGAACCAGACCGAATCGAATCCAACCTACTAGAACTGAGAATCAAAAAATTATTATTTTTGCCGGACCAAGGACCGGCAGGAACCGAATCGTACACAGAACCGAGGTAATTTCTTCGATTTTTTTCGGTTTTGGACCGAACCAAACCAGTCGGAACCGAGAACCAATTTTTCATAAAAATTAGAACAGGTGACCAAACCGATATAGCTCGGTTCGGTCATGTCTGATTCTGTAGTTCCAGTCGGTTCTTGGTCTAATTTGCACACACTTAACTTCCTAAGGCGGGATGCAAGTCATAAGTTGGATGCAAGATTTAGAAACATTTTTGTTTAAAATCGTTGGTGCAGCATAAATGATTTCCCTAAACTCGGATTATTTTATTTCTTTTCTATTGGACGTGAGAATATAAAAAAAACATAATTTTTCTAAAATTTTATCTATTCTATTATTTTCTCTTCTCTTTTTATGTTCGTCTTTTTTTTTTCCTCATTTAAAAATCCGTAACACAGCGTTAAACCATAGAAAGCAGAGTGATTGCTACCGGGGTTTTACCAACTCAACTCAACTGAGAGCTGATTGCTATTACTAGGGTTTATACCTAACCAGTTCAGAAGCCGTTACGGCGTAATGAAAACTTTAGCTTCCGAACAGGTTTTGCAAGAGAATAAAACTACTGATCCTAACGCCGTTACATCTCTTACCTTCACACACCGAGCTCTATCCGATGTAATCACTTCAATTTCAATCAACACCGCTTTTCTGGCTTATTTTGATTTCGTATTGCAGCTTCTCTTCAATTATTTGTTGTGTAAATTTCTTCTTAGGTTTCATGCTTGTCTGAATTCAACAAGTTGGAGAAATTGGACCTCACCTTCAACAATTTGTCGTCTCTTGAGGTAATTCTTATATATTTCTGAATCAAATTTAAATCACTACAGTATAACTATAATGAGCAATAACAGTTGTTGATAATTTGTTAGCTATAATTTTTAAAAAAAGTATATCTTTGTTGTTGTATATGGGATTAACATCAAGTAATGACATATTGATAAACTAGGGTTTGAAGCCATGTGTGAACTTGAAGTGGCTATCAGTTAAGCAGAACAAGCTTCGAAGCTTAAAAGGGATTGAAGGATGTACTTCTTTAACAGTGAGTTCTGTTTGTTTCAGTTTTCCATCAATTTAGTTATAATGCACTGAGAAAATCACTTGAAAATTGATTGCTGAATTTAATATTATACCAAAGTATAAAATCATATAATTGTAACGAAAGTGGAAAATTGACAATTGGCCCCTTAATATGCGATTTCTGATTGCTTAAATATGCATGATTGCACATAGTCCATTTTGCGATTATAAATTTATAATAAATTAAGTTATATTCTAAAATATAAATTATGGAAAATACTTGTGTTGCCTGGAGTACAAGAATTTGAATAAATTTGGTGTATTTTGTGAAATCAAATAGGTACTTAATGCTAGCAGCAATATGCTCCAATCAATGGATGAGGTCAGAAGTCTTGTTAAGCTACGTGCGCTAATCTTGAATGGTAACACTTCTTTGTGTGTGTTGTTTGGGCTCGCTTTTTCTATAAGATTAAGATACTAAAATAATACCCTTTTTTGGCAGATAATCAGATTATTTCAATTTGCAAGCTTGATCAGATGAAAGAATTAAATACTCTAGGTATCATATATGTATATCAACTTTATTATGATTTATGATATATGGACATATTTGATTTACCAGAATATGATCCCAGTTTAAAATTTAAACCCATCTAATTGCTGTTTGTGTGTCCTGCAGTCCTTTCAAAGAACCCGATTTCTAAAATTGGTGAAAGTCTGGGCAAGGTTAATTCAATCACAAAAGTAAGGAAAACTTTAATTAGAATGTTGAGTGTTTTTTTTCCTGTTAATATTAATGTGTTGACTTTGACTTTAGCTATCCCTTTCGAACTGCAAAATCGAAAGCATTGATTCTTCAATCAAGTCCTGTACAGAGTTAAGAGAGCTCAGACTTGCTCACAATGAGATCAGGGTATGTTTATGATTTTGCTGTTATTAAAGTTGACAATTTTGACCTAATTACTTAGAAATTGGTTGATCTTGCTGTTATCTTAAATGGGTAACTTGAAAAAATATCTTTAAAAACAGAATGGGTTAAAAGTGATCCAAGGTGTATTTAAATGCTTATAACCTCTTAAATTTTTCACTATAAAAAATTTAGATTCAATCTTAATTATAGTTTTATTAATCTCATTTAATACAATAATTGTTTATAAAGTACAAGGAAAAAGGAAAAAAATGTCGGTTGGTCATCATGCGCCATTTTGACCATTTCCAAATAACTACCCGTTCTAACCTGAACCCATATTGATTTGTTATATTATACGTTAATTATTTATAAAATACAAGAACAAAATATGTGGCCAACCTTTGCCTGGTTTGACCCTTAAAAGTTCTACCTGTTAATTTGTTATAAACTGAACCCATTTCGACCCGTTACCCAAGTCAACCATTTTGCCACCTTCTAGCTGTTAGTTTGGGCCTTCTAATGTGGAGCATTTATGCTGATTTTATACATTATTACTTACAGCTAGATGTTTTTATTGCTCTTTGGTAATAGAACACTAATTTGGCTGTTGATTATTCTGATTTTATTTGTTGTCACTTGTCAGACTCTCCCAAGCGAGTTGACTCGAAATACAAAAATCCAAAATTTGGATTTGGGAAACAACTTGATTAGGAATTGGTCAGATCTTAAGGTTAGACAATTTATGAAAGCTTGTATTTTTTAATTGTTTTCCATGCGTTCTTGAATTTACTTATGGATACATTATGGGATGTTCCAGATACTTTCTTCATTGGCAAACTTGAAAAACTTGAATCTGGTTGGGAACCCGGTTGCCGACAAGGATGTATTATCGAAAAAGGTAACATTTGGTTTCACTATGAGCACTAACATTTTAAAAGAATAATTCATGACATTATTTGATACATACATTATAGATACATATAATTACTTCATTTTAGTTCATTTTCCTAAAAGAAAAGAGTCCCACATGTCTTGTAATAAAATAAACACTCTATTAATGCAGATAAAGAAGTTGGTACCGAGCTTACAGATATTTAATGCAAGACCACTTGATAAAGCCTTGAAAAACGTGACAGCTGGTGCAGATGATAATATTTCAGTTGATGCTGACGTAAAAAAAGAAGAAAAAATAAAGAAACATAAACCAAATAAGCTAGAAAAAACCGACAATGAGGAGGAAAATATGGCTTCTAAATTAGAGAAAAAATCAAAACGGAAATCAATGGACTTGAAAGACAGACCCGTGACAGAAGAGGAAGCAATAGCAAAGTCAAAGAAAGTCAAACATGGTGATGAAGAAATTGAAGATAATGATAATAGAAATGAGAGAGAAGATTATAAGATAGTGGTGTTAAAGAAGAAAAAGAGAGTTAAAAGTGGTTCTTGTGCTGTGCCATTGTTGAACCCGGAGACTGAAGTCGGGTCAGGCGGCCCGTCCGTATGGGAGTAATCATACCCATTCTCATTTCTATAAAACCCATACCCGTATTGATTCCTAACCGTTTGACTGAAGCTTGTTCCTTGTTTTGTTTTGTTTTGTATTTGATTCACTTTTAAGTTGACAATTTGTGAAACATCCTTTTTGTAGTTTTGCGGTTTCTTGATTTGTAATGTTTACCTTGTTTGGTTATTAATTATACCTTCTATTATTACTATTATTATTTCAAAAACAAGTTTGAACTGATTAAATTCGACTTTTCAAAAAAATTGATGTTTTGATGGGCCATTATTTTTTTTACATTGACAAATATTTGTCAATTTATCTTCAACATCACCTTGATTATTGATAAATATTTTTAAAGTTGTCTTCAACACCAACAAAATCAAACAACCGATCATATCATTTCTCATATTCTTAGCATGTATAACAAATACTATTTTTGAGAAAAAATAAAATAATTTCAATAAATGTCGGAGGCCTCCTTTGAAGCAGATTTCTATTTTCCAGTAGAGTTATGATTGTCTACATTTTACCTCTCTCGTATGTCTCATTTGATGGGATTGGGTATTGATATCGTATATTTGAATAAAAGTCAACAATTTATTAATCATTATGAAGTCAAAATCTTGCTGAAGTGGAAGCATACATGAAATGTCTACATGTTCTCGTGTTTTCATTGATTTTCTTGCTTTATTTCCACTATTAACATAGAAGGGGAAAAAAAAACCACTGAACGCAAACTTAATATATCATTATCATCTTGCTGGCTGTAAAAACTTATCATATGGGCTTAAAGCTGGTAACCTAAAACACTCTTGTTCATAACTTTTTCTTCCCACTTCCAATTGCTGTCGCACACAAAAAAAAAAAAAAAAAACTTATTAAATTCTGTTTGCTATTTTTTTAGGAATTTAATGTGATTCTTACGTTGTTTGATACATGGTTTTCATTTTCACCAAAAGAATTTATTCCCATTTCTGCATCTTTTTGCTCCTTAAGAACAGACATTATCTGCTGTTTTCCCATCACCAATGTCTCACATTGTTTTTTAATTTCATCATAACTTAAAGGCATAGTGGATTCAGCCATGTTTTCCACTTGATGGGATGTTTCTACTACCTGTTAGTAAGTCCAATTATTTTAATAATAATTATAATTTTGATTATTATTTTCTGCAAATTTTGAAGTATTTGAGAAGATAATAAACCGAAAACATAAAGGACATAAGAAGACACACCGATTCCATTAGCTGGTTGACACTTAAAATGTCAACTTTTCCATCTGATTGGCTTCCATGTTCATCCACACCATCTTCACCATCTTCATCTGCTGACTCAGCATGAGCCATAACCTAGGAAAACAAAAACATTGCAACTGCCTTCAGTAAACATAAAGTATTACTACCTTTTGTTCAATGAAAATTTGCAACATTTGACTTGACATAACATGTCACTAATGATATTAATAGTTATTTAAAACTTGAAAAAAAAGGAAATGTTAAAAAAATAAATAATACAAAGAATGGTATAACTAACCTCCTCATCAAATGTCTGAAACTCGGGTGAAGATGTCCCCATAAACAATGGGGCTCCCAAAGGATATTCTTCGTCAGGCATGAACCACTGTGAAAGCTGTGACTTTATATCTGATAATTCTTCCTGAACAATTTTCAGGATACAAATTAAGCATACACATACATATATTGCAAAAAAAAAAAAAAAAAAAAAAAGTGAAAACCTGTGATGATTTGCCAAGATTATAAAGCAAGTGTGAGGAAAGTGTATCTTTTAACAGTTTCTCCTTTGATTCTAATGTAGAGAGTGATTTCATTCCAGAAGTTTCATGTGTTTGTGATCCATAGATATTTTTGTCTCTAGGGTTTGTACAAACAGCCTGCAGTTTAACATCTTCATCCAATAGAAGATAAGGATCCATCTGTAATATCCAACCATATATAACTTTATTAAATACACAACAAATTAAATATTATTATATGTTGCTAGCAATTAAGAAGTGAAAACTAACTGTTTCTTCTGTTAATGTTGATTTAACTATAGAAATGATCTCACGAAGCTGGCATGCTTTTGCAGAAACAATAATCATGTATGAAGCTAACATGAATACGGGTCGTCTTTGTGATGGTTGTTGCCCACCTTAATTTACAAACATACAACAAATCAACATTAGTTACATACAAAATATGACAAATAATTTAACCATACAGAAGCAAAATTATATATATATTAGTTTAGCATAAGAAAAAACTAGAAAATTATTGACCAATTAATGGTGAGGATACCTTGTCGATATAAAGCAATGCTTCTGAGGGAAAATGCTAATCGGAAAAACACAATTAAGGCCACATGATATGAAGCCTGAAGAAAAGAAAAACAAATATAATTTCAATATCATATAAAATATACATAAATTCAGATGCACATGTTACATGAATATTTAATTAAATTTAGCGATTTTAGAAATTATTTAGCATTACCTTTGACAAAATAAATGATAAAGCAAGAGTAAACGTTTGTGCCATTGCCTCAAAATTTGCTGGAGCATTTTGCATCGATGTTGCTTGAATCCAAATGGATGACAGAACAAGACTCACTTGATGACCATTCAATCTCATAGAACCACGTGCCTGAATAGATAAATATTAAAAATAAAAAAAATAAAAAAATATAATCTATTTTATTTCATATCATACTGTTTTTGTATCAGAGGTAGAAGCTTTGGCACAAGATACAGATTCTGTAGCAGGCTCCATTGTCTTTTCATCATCTTTCTCCATTGTTTCTTCATCTATGGTTTTGAGTACGCTTTTGTTACTATTTTCTGACACCGTTAACGGAAAACCAGATTCCAGAGGTATGACATCATCGATTGACCAAGTCTGACTTAAAGATGGAATAAGTACAATTGAAAATGCACGGTGTGCAACAAGTCGTGTTTCGTGATCTGGATGTGTCATTGCTACTAGTAACTGGTGAAAAAGAGCATCAGGGAACGCCTGAAAAGTTCATAAATCATTATATGCGAAATTATATAGTTTGAAAAATTATGAGTAAATTACATAAATCATCCCTGTGGTTTTTATGAAATTATGGGTTTTTTCCCTCAAATTCTTTTATTACACATATAGTCCCTAATTTTGAAACTTGTAACACCAATGGTCCCTAAAGCAACATGTTGTTAAGTTTTTAAGGACCGTTGATGTTACAACTTTCGAATTAGGGACCTTGGATGTTATAAGTTATCAAATTAAGGACTAACCATGTAATATAAAAATTAAATCCATAATTTCATACAAACCACAAGGATGATGTATGTAATTTACTCAATTACTTGGTTACTTGCAAAATGATGACAATCGTTCACTCTCTACCAAATTTATCTTTCTTCAAAATATAAATATAAACCAACGGCGTTCAAAATATTTTAGAAAAATGGGTTAGGATCCGGTTATGGAACGAACCGAGAACAAATTTATTAGGCCAAAACACATTTTAGTACCCTGAACTTGGCTGACTAGGTCTTCTACTACCCTGAACTGTTACAAGTGCAACATAGTACCCTGAACTTGACAAAATGGTCGATTTAGTACCCTGACTCACTAATTTGGTCTTGTATTCTCAGGTGATTTGCTTCTAACATCAATATATTGAGATGAACGCATATTTTTTAGTCTGTCAAAAGCTCCAACGAAAGTAAGTCAAGTAAGAAAATGCGAGCAAATTAATAAGTCAAGGTACTAAATCGACCATTTTGTCAAGTTCAAGGTACCATGTTGCACCTTTAATAGTTCAGGGTAGTAGAGCACCTAGTTAGCCAAGTTCAGGGTACTAAAATGTATTTTGGCCATTATATTAAAACCCTAGAATCGAAAACAATTCTGTACAGCTGGCAGCAACTTGCAGTTGCACTCACCTTACTGTCGTTGGTTTTATTTGGAATGGAAGTGATAATTTGTGCAGTAAGATAAACAGCAGAAATATTTGCTCTAGCCATTGCAGCAGTAATTGGGATTTTCTCTAGCACTAAAGCCATGGTATCAAAAACGGGTCCAACATCTCCTACCTACATACAATCAAGCACAAATTTTATTTATTTTTATTTTATTTTATTTTACATTAGTAGCAAGGAAAAAGGGGCATTACATTACAAACCTTACATGAGAGATTTGAGATGCAGTTTTTTAAAGCAGATTGAAGATCATTATAAGAATCGTCTGTAGGGATTGATGATTCAGATGATTTCTGTATGCACTTGCATAAATGTTCGATTAAATCAGTTATTGCACCAACAACTGTGATTGAATCATGCTGTTTTACACATTCTGAAACTTGTGTAACCACATTTACTATTTGCAACTGTAAAATGGGCTCTTTGCTAACATCTTTGTTATCCAGGTGTTTAATCAGTATAGGCAATAATAAATGGGATCTGTCATCTGTGTTAAAATTGCATAAAAAGTTGAATACGTTTTTGTGCAGTTTTCCCATTTAAAAAATAAAATAAAAAAAGAATGCAAGTTCTTATGGTAACCTGATTCCTCCAAAACCATCAGCAGATATTTCAAAACAGACAAGGCGGGCCCGACCCAAAGCTTATCGGTGTCAAATTTATTAAAAATAGGTTCCAATACACGTCTCACATTTGTTGGCCCGTTTGCTGATCGGGCCATATTATGCAGACAAACGTGGGCCCAATAAGAAGGGTTCTTGTGTGCATCACTGAACATATGATAAAACAAACAAGAGTAAATTACATAAACCATCATTCTTAAAAGTCAACGTTTTGACTATATTAGTTGACTTACGCAGGTGGGTCATCCTGTGGTTTGACCAAATCTGAGGCCTTGTTTAAGTCAGAGAATGAAGGTGTTTGAGAAAGTTGTCTGTTGTAGTTTGTGTTTTCTTGATTTGGTTGAATGTTTGTATAATTCTCCAAAGTGACGGATATAATCTTTAAAAGTCGGAAAACAAATTCAATCAGTAACCAACAATAAATTACATAATATTTATTTCTTTTTTAAACTATAAATTGATTAATGAAATCACCATGCTTTTGTACTAGCGGTGATGAATGCAACATACATTCTCAAAATCCACAGAGGCATGAGGCTGCTCCCCCATAAACCGCACCTATTCCATTAAAAACTATTATATTATTTTGTTTTAATCTGAAATTTATTTTTAAATAAAGAATTAAAGATAACACATTTAGAATAAATTTACCAAAAAGGACAACACTTGAAGTCCTGCTGACCTTAACCGTAATACTCGTTCATCATCTCCAACTTCTTCAGCCAGCTGGCAGAGTTTTGGAATGAGGCCTTCTAAGTTGAACACGTAAGCACTGTCCACCTGTCATTAAAATAAATAGTATTTTTTTTAAATAATTCTAAAGGGTCACGAGAAGGAAGTTGGCAAGATATACCTGATTGTTTATGAAGTTGACAAGAGCGTGACAACCAAGAATTTGCATTTCATGATTTTGTGTTTGCACTAGTAGGCTTCCAACAATTCCCAAAAAACTAGTGGCAAACAGTGACCTGAAAGTGTTATCTTAATGTTAGAGTTTACTTATAAGTACAAAAAATTTAATTCACATAAATTGTGTATAGTAATAGTTAGTCCAAGGATTATATATTTGAACTTACATCTGTTTATTACAAGAAGATATCAATTTCCCATAAACGAGCAGTACAGATTTTACTGTATTGACATTTTCATTCCTCAAATTCCTATAAAACTTTTGCTCCAGATAATCAGTGATCTGTAGGAAAAGAGTGACATCAGGTAAATAATATGATAACCTGACAGCTGTCAACAGTTTTTCAAAAATGGTGTCAACAAACAAGCCTGTGGTTACCCAATTAAAGTTCATCAGAATTTGAAATATACAATATTTACCTTTGGTATGCGTAAAGGATTTTTAGATGCATATTCACAGAGCTTTCCAATCTTCTTCTCATTTGGTCCACCACCCTGACATTTTAAGTTGCTGATTATTACAATTAAAAGTCTTAAACAGCACCATAACCAGATTAATAATCATACTTAAGAATGTAAATGATCCTGGAAATCAGAAAACATAGTCTCAAAATTCAAGTAGGATCAAGTTGAATTTTTCACCTGAGTTCGTGGGAATATATCTGCAAGCAGCTGTTTATAACGTTTTACTGGATGTCTTGATCTAACCCTCAATGAAGGACAGCATACACAGAGGGCTTCACATACAGGCCGAATCCGTCTTGATGTAACCCCCATTTTCTCAAAATTCTGGAATTATTCTTCTCTGCAGAGCTAATAATTCATAAAGCCTCATGATCTCAGCTCCTAAATAATAATTTTTGAAATCATGTGAATCTGACATTAGTGTAAAGTTGTGAATCAGTTTACTTCGCTTTTCAGATATTTTACTAACATTTGATTGTCGATTTGACACTAATACATATCAAGCCACACAAAGGACTTGATTCGAGTGACATTGCTACAATCCCAACCCTTAGGGTTTATAAAGCCATAGAATAATTGAAATGGCGATCAATTTTAAAGAGGAAATGCCTTAAAAACAAATTGAAATTGAGATTCTGATGAATTTAAAGGATACATACCAGTGCGAATTGTTCATAGTAGAAAGTGATAATGACGTCTGACAGCTTGCGGTCTCGATCTGGAAGAAGACAGAAGGAAAACAATGACGAACGAGTAATAAATCTGCAACCGCATGATTACAATTGGAGTTATGAATCAACAGTAACACATTTGAACAGAATTAGGGGGCTTGAATGAAGAAAACTGAGGAATCATCAGGCATTCAATTGAAGAAATCCACAGCCAAAATGTTGTTTCTTCCTAACTAAGAAGACATGAATCGGTGATTTTACTCCCACTACGTGGAATGCATGCCTGGTCAGTGTAATTACATAAAAAAATTATTACTCCCGTCCCACAAAACTTCGACTTTTGCACATGTTTTTACACTGTGTTCCCGAGTTTTAATTCCAAGAGAAAAGAAGAAAAACGGAAAGAAATAAAAATTTTATTGTGTTCCAGAGTTTTAATTTTAAAAGAAAGAAAAAGAAGAGAAGAGAAATTTGGTGCATTTTTTCTCTCCTAATCTTCCTCCCAAAAGTGGGAAGATTTGGAGAGAAGGGAAATTTCATTTAATTAAAAACATTTACAATTACCAAATTATCTTTAACATTACCTAATTTATTTATATTTTGAAGGATAAAATTGTAAATGTGTTAACTTTTTTTCTTTTCTCTCCAACTCAGGAACATAAAAAACGATAATTTTCTTTTCCTTTCTCTCCAACCCAGGAACATAAAAAGGAAGAATATTTTCTTCTCAATTTCTTTTCTTTTCTCTCATTTTCTCTTACCTTCTCCTCTTTTCTTTCGTTAAAAAACTCTGGAACACAGTGTTAGGTAATAGTTAGTGGTGGGGTAATTGATAATACTTTTGATTAAAATATAAGGTTAGATTGGAGAGAGAAAGATAGTTAGTGGATATTAGTGGTGGGGTTTTTAATAATAATAGTTTTTTATTGGGTGGAGCCCACCAAATATGGGAAATGAGAAGTTTTTTGTGGGACAAAAGTTTAGAGTGAAATGAGAAGTTTTTTGTGGGACGGAGGGAGTATTATTATTGATCTATTGTTACAATAATATTTTATGGATTGATGCGTCATGCATCAGACGGGTCGGTCAGTCGGGTAATCAAATGGTATGTTCGAATCAAAATGGGTATTGAATGGTCGGATGTGGAATCCGTCAATATAGTTTTATTTTCTGGCACGTAAAATCTTTAGGGTTTTGATAATGACAGCCCTCTCTCTAAGTGCATTAAAAATAGTACAAATGAGTAATTCCAAAAATTCAGGAGTCGGTTATAGATGGATGTACAACTTTTTTATGCATGTCTTATGACAGCGCTGTCATTATCAAAACCCAAATCTTTATTGCAACTTGCATCATGAAGAATATTTGAGTGGGTTGTCATGCATTTAACAAGTGAGTCAAAATCTAAGGTAATGTAATTTTGATTTGGCTAGAATATATTATAGAGATATAAGGTTTGTAATGAAATTAAGGTTTTGTCACAAAATTGAAACTGATTTGGGTTTGTGCTGATCTTGAAAAGTAGTTAATTAGAAGGAGACAGTTAGTTGATGACGTTTCACTTGTTGTGTGCACCGAATTAAAATCCTTCAAATTAAACATGGCTTCTTCGATCACCTCTTTGTGTCTCCGGGGAGATTGGGTAACCATCCCCTCTCTAGTCTCAGTGTGGAATAAGTAAATTGGGGGTTCTTGAAGACCATTGGCGAGATTGCGTTAGAGGGTTGTGGTGGCCGGCTGTTAAATTGGGTGTTTGTCAATATAGCCATATAGGTGATGGAGGTTGCGCATAATATATAATAAGATTAAAACTAAAAAAATACAGGTTCATTAAACATTACATAATAACAAATTATATATTATATTTTAAAGTTGTCTTATTCGTTAACCTATTTTCCAAAAATAAGTCATTATATTTTCGTTTTTAACCGTCATAAATGGTTCCTTTTCTACACTGCAAACCAATTGGTTTCTGTTGTTCGACATTTGTTTTTGATGATTATAATTGAGAGACAAAAATAGTATTGGATTTTTTATTCAAATTATAATAAAGTGAAAAATGAATTTATTATATTAAATTAACATTTGAGCTTCCTAATAATCTAAACAATTTTGGGACTTTCAAGTTTGGACTACCTTTTTACGGAAATTATATATTAAGGGTAGCCGAACGCTTTTTGCGAAAATATTTGCACTTCTAGTAAGGGGTAACATGGGCACCCCGAAACTCCACATAAGTCCGCCTTCTAGGTGGGGGTGTGTGTTAGTGAATAGAGAGATAGAGGGAAGAGAAGGTTTGTGTTTGGTAGGACCATATATATGCTAAATGACAAAATACCTTTTAACTAATAGACATCTTTAACACGAAGGGCCAAATAATACCAAAATAGTAAACGTTTGAGTATTACATTGATACTTATAAAACTATGGCAACCAAACATACAATTTAAGCAAACCAAATAAATCATTCTTGTAATTTACCCAAAGAGAAAATTAAGAAAACTAAAATTCTAAAAGTTAACTTTTGGTTCATGCCTTGTGCTTTATTTGATAAATCACATCATCTAATCTTTATATATAATAAAAGAAAGTTTTTTTTGAAAATCTTCCATGTCATTGCTGACTCATTGTTGACTCAATGCCACATTTAATCCAGCTTTGCATTTTCAGTTTTTTTTCATGCCACCTGTATGCCACATTTGCATGCCAACCGTGAACAGAGCAATGCAAATGCAAGCAGTTTATACTACGTGCCATGGTTTTCGGAATTTATGAAGATACGCCTAATCCGGATTTGTAGGGAATGCAGTTCCCAACTTCCTATTTCCAATCTTTCCCCTCCGTTTGAAACTATAATCTTCATCCATAATTTTAGCTCTGATTTGTTCTCAATTCCAAATCTCTTCCTCTGATTTATATCAATCGACACCTTAATGGTTCCTCAAATTGAAACCCTAATACGGGATTTTAGAGCAGCTATTTCCTACTCAATTTTATTTTGTAGTTCATAGTTGGAGCGTTGGAGGTAATTAGTCTAAATCTGTAGAGGCGGAGGTTACATCTTTTTTGGAGTGCCCGAATATCAGTTTTTCGTTTTCAGTTCTTCCTAATTTATTGCTCTCCAATTACTTCGATTCCCCAATTTAAGGTTTGGGAACTTGGTTATCATTAAACTATTGCTCACTTGTTTTTTGGTATTATTTTCAATATTTGTAAGAATTCATGATGCACACCAACTGTTTGATGCAAGTCCTGAACTTGAATTATGATACAAAGTGTTTGTGAATATGATTTTTTTGCCATGTTAAAAAATGTAGTATCTTTCTGTAATGATGGGTTCTGTTAAATGTAATTACCCTTTCTGTTCATTAGCGTGTTTAGATGCAGTTAGGAATAAATTAAAAGTTGTTAATGATAAAGAATTTGAATCAGAGTTACGATACTATTGCACAAAGGCGACTAATTTGGAGTAATTTTATTGTTTCTCATCGTCCATTCTTCAGTTTTATTGTTTCAGTGTTTAGGACATTTATAAATGTTGTTTTTAATTTAATTGTCTTATGATGATTCATTTATATCTTATCATGTTTTAATTTTAGGTGGAAGTGGAAACGAGACATTGAGAAACACCCATTTTAACTTCATGGTTCCATTGCATTCATAGAGGTTTGTTAGTTAGTTACTTTTCAGGAATTCAAGGTAAAAGAGATTAAAAACCTACATGTTTGTAAAGTTTATAGCCAATTTTGAACTCAAGGCCAAAGAGGTTAAAAACCTACAGATCTGTATAGCATATCATATGAACAAAACAATTGAAGCTGGACCTAACTATTTATGATGCCTTGATTACCGAAAAGGTAAACAGTTATTAATTGTCTTTTATAATTTTAGATTTTCATTATTTGATTGAATTTACAGCAGGTTGCAGTTGGTGATGTTACTTATACAAAAGCAAATAGAGGTGCAGTTAAAAGGGAAGGTAGGAGTGTTACACTTCATGATCTAGATGCTGCAAATGCACGACCTCAATAAGGACAAGATATATTATCCCTAATGGGTCAAATGATGAAACCAGGAAAAATGAAATCACTTACATATTGGGACAATAAATTTACAAGGTATTAGTTAGTATTCATACTTTTTTATAAACTTTTTCAAATGCATAACCAATGAATTGTATTGATAATTGCGGGTTGTTAAACGTTGTAAAATTTAACCGCATTACTTACATATTCAGTTATCTTCAGGGTAACCGTCCAACTGGAGAAATCCCATGAGAATTAAGCAATATCACCACTGTCACAGCTGTTAATCTTTGGTCAAATTTGACTTTTTACCATATGGGTCATTTTCTTTTGGTGTCATTTACTTATTTAGTTCAAAATCTTGGTCAAGGACCTTGAAGCAAACCAGCTTCCAAGAGCCCTTCCATATATAATTTGCTGTATAATGTATCGTATTCAGTGGTTTTTTATCCGTGATTATAAAAGCTTGTCGATACATACAATTTGCTGATGAAAATTGGTGAAAGGCAGCATGTTTGACAAACGTCTTGGGCTATAAGTACTTGATTTGTTGGTGATATAATCATGACACATGGAGATGATGTTCGGTTAGTGCTTCCCACAAAGTTGGCTTATGTACAGGTGTTTTTCTTGAACCTAAACCTCTAATTCATATTATTTGTATTTACTTTCTTTTATTATCATTTAATCTGTACATAACTCAATAATGGATTAAAACAAGTTGTTTTTGGTATGAGTCAAAATGGGCCAAAAGTGAGAAGTTTTGAGTAGTGCTGGAGATCTGTACACAATAATAACAACACACATAATTTCTTATGTTTATATAGATTTTGGGCGTCCCCATTTGACCCGTTCTTAAATAAATGGGCCAGAATTGCCACCTCTAAGTTTTATAACAAAATCAGAAGAACAATTTTACCCTTAATTTGTATTAATAGTTTACCCTTTTGTTCTGATTAGAATTTGACTTTCGGTTGTTTTCTTCTTTTTCGTTTTATTACGTATTTGTTGGGTTTCGTAAAATTTGAGTGATTTGTTAATGTCTCAGGCTAATGCATCTTGTGATAAGGATATAAATGATGCTAATTTTGAAGTCAGTGAATTTGAAGTGACTCCTAATGAACAAATAGGTGATTTTACTATTATTATTAGAAATATTCTCTTATTATTTAAGAGATTTTAGCCGTTAGTATAGTGTTTTGCATCATAATTCTTGTGGTTCATAGAGGTAGAAAATGGGTCAAAGTTGGTCCTGGTCAAAATGGATATTTCTTCAAATGGTCGTGTTAGGTTGACCGACCACAAACACAAAAAATTAGAAAATTATTTGCATTACATTATATTAGAGAAATCATATACTTTCAAATTTCAACAATAATCTGAATTTTTTTTGATATAATGATTTAGGAGGTTTCATACATTGAAATTACACTTTGATCGACTTTGACCATTCATAACATATTACCCATTGTCCTATTCTATATTCTTTTTATTTGACCCGTTTGAACCGTTAAGCATTACCTGTATCCACCCATTACTAAATAAATGGGTAGAAATTGTAACTTATAAAAATTAATATTAGTTCCTTTTTTTTATTTTTTATTTTTATTTGTAGCTGATACTGAGTGCTTAACCAGTGACCTGCCTGAAAATCTACCACCACATTCTGAAATTCAGCTCTAACGGTTTCTGAATTTGTATTTGTTGAGGAGCATCATTGTGCAATTGGTAGAAGCAGTGAAAGCATGTGGCCACTTGTGTGTTAAATTGGCTGAATCAAAAGATAGTGTTGCAGTGAAGCTATTAATGCAAACCTGCTTCATGGACTTTGCTGTCACTTTTGTATAAATTCTCATTGCGTGTAATACTCTTTAATATGCTGACAACTTCCAGATTTAAAATATATCTTATGGCCCAAAATTAGTAAGACAACTTCCAGATATAAAAATAGGTACTATCTGTGTATAGTTAACTAAGTCAAGGGACAAAGTCTTTAATTTCATACAAAGTATAGGGACGATTTATGTAATTATACATTTTAACCTGCACAATCATCAGGTAAATGATGTTTTAAAGCTTTGTGATTTTGGAAATGCTATGTTTGCTGGGAAGAACGAGATCACACTGTATCTCGTGAGCCGTTTTTATCGTGCTCCCGAAATTAGTAAGCCCTTTATTAATTTAATAATTAATTGATTAAAAATATTTGTGGATAATGTGATTGTTGACTTTTGGAGTTCTGGGTTGACTTATGATCATCCTGTTATTATGTGGTCGGTTGGTTGTTGTTTGTTTGAGCTATATACAGGGAAAGTTTTATTCTCAGGTGCTACTAATAATGATACGCTTCGGCTTCAAATGAAACTCAAAGGTTCTTTCCCTAAAAAGATGCTTCGAAAGGTGATTTGTTCCAGGTATATAAGCTTGGTCAAAAAGCACGGTTTAAATATTTTAAAGTATTCTTAAGGAAGTAAAATACTATGAAAATACACATGAAAATATTATGAAAATTTTTATAGGCCACCCGTAATTTATCACGGCTAGTTGGAACAATAAATGAAGATACTTTCTCCCCGGAATCCTCTCCCCTGTATATATAAACTAACATTTTATAACCACTAACACTGAACTTCAATTGCCAGTCATATATATTCATAGTATCATATCGCCATCGTTATCGTTTGGCACATTTTCCTGACTCACAGAAAGAAGAAGAAAGGATATTGAAATTGTGAACGTGGCAGACGCATAGCAATCCACGTACATGCATAACCAGTCGTTAAAAATGTCGTCTTTAAAAATACATCCCCACAATAGTTTCACAAAAAACCTGCAAAATTAACCAACCTTCTGAATCTTCAATGGCTTCCTTTCGATCACTTTGTCTTGTTTCCTCTAATGTCACAAGGTCATATAGCTCGATTACTAGCCCACCGTAATGCCACCGTTACTATAATCACAACTCCCGTTAACGCCTTCCATCCCGTCATCGCACGTGTAATCCAAAATAAACTCAAGATTCAACTTCTCGAACTCCGATTTCCATCAACTGAAGTCGGTTTGCCGGAAGGATGCGAGAATTTTGACATGGTTCAATCAGCTCAACTCTTTATGAAAGTGGTCGCTGCTGCCGGATTGTTAGAGAAGCCGGCGGAAGACATTCTCCGGCGACTAACTCCGGCACCAAGTTGCATTATATCCGATCATCTTTTCCCGTGGACCGGCGGTTTAATATCCCACGGTTGGTTTTCCATGGACCGGGATGCTTTACATACTTATGTATACATATTGCAACGAGTACGAATATATTAAACGAAATAGTTTCCGATAACGAATATTTTGTGGTTCCTGGTATTCCGGACCGTATTGAACTTACTAAAGCGCAAGCTTCAAGTTGGGGAACAAAAGACGTAGACTTAGAGGAAACGGTTGGTTTTTATGAACGTGTATTAAAAGCCGAGCAAATGGGATTGTAGTTAATAGTTTTCAGGAATTGGAGCCTAAGTATGTTGAAGAGCTTGCAAAAGTGAAAGGTAAAAAGGTTTGGTGTGTTGGACCGGTTTCGTTATGCAATAATAGTTTACTAGATCTAGCCGAGACACGAATGCTTAAAATGGCTCGATTTGAGGGACCCGAGGTCCGTGATCTTTGTTTGTTTTGGAAGTTTAGATCGTACTAGTACGGTCCAAAACATTGAGCTTGGTTTAGGGCTAGAGTCATCAAATGTACCTTTTATATGGTGCATAAGGGACACAAAGGATGAACTTGAGAAATGGTTAATGGGAAATAGATACGAAGAGAGAGTGAGAGATAGAGGGTTAATCGTTCGTGGTTGGTCACCACAAGTCTTGATTTTGTCACACCAAAGTGTTGGAGGGTTCTTAACGCATTGTGGGTGGAACTCGACTCTAGAAGGGGTTTCTATGGTTACGTGGCCACATTTTGCGGACCAATTTCTAAATGAAAGGTTTATAGTAGATGTTTTGAGAATTGGAGTGAAAATTGGTGTTGAGATTCCCGTTATTGTTGGAGATCATGATAAGTTTGGAGCTTTGGTGAAAAAAGAAGACGTTAAGATTGCGGTAGAAGGTTTAATGAGGAAAGACGAGGAAGGAGAAGGTAGAAGAACGAGAGCTAATGAGCTCGGGGAAATGGCAAAGAGAGCGATGGAGGAAGGGGGTTCGTCTTATAACAATATGACATTCATGGTTCAAGAGATTGTTGAGTTCTTAGATAAGAAATCTTCACCAACTCAAGATAAAATTGTGTAGGAATTGTAACCTTCTTCGACCCTTGACGAGTAATAAGCTTTTTCTTTTAGTCTTTAGAAGAAAGTAAACAAGCAATCGTCTTAGTTTTAGTATCTAAAATACATGTTTTACAACTTCTATTTGAGCGACCAATCTAATACTTCCTCCGTCCCACATAAAAATTCTCATTTCTAATGGGCACAAGTATTTAGGAGAGAGTTAGTGGTAGGGTCCATGGTGATATTTTGATTAAAATATAAGGTTTTCTGGAGATAGAAAGTACTTTTAGA
Organism: Calendula officinalis; assembly: GCA_963853835.1. NCBI lineage: Eukaryota > Viridiplantae > Streptophyta > Magnoliopsida > Asterales > Asteraceae > Calendula > Calendula officinalis. The sequence goes on along the minus strand of OY970824.1, from coordinate 68,914,561 downwards.
AAATAATTAGTGATGAGATCCATAGTTTTAATACTCCCTCCGTCCCACAAAAAAACTTTACATTTCTCATGAGCACAATATTTTAGGAGATAGTTAGTGGTGGGCCATTTGTAATACTTTTGATTAAAATATAAGGGTGGATTGGAGAGAGAAAGTGTTTTATTGGTTGAATGATTGATAATATTATTATTTTATTAGGTGGGCCTCCCAAATTTGAGAAATGTAAACTTTTTTGTGGGATAAAATTTGAAGGAGAAATGTAAAGTTTTTTGTGGGACGGATGGAGTATTATTTTATTAAGTGGTCCCTCACCATTTGAGAAATGAGAACTTTTTTGTGGGACAAAATTTAGAGGGGAAATGAGAACTTTTTTATGGGACGGAGGGAGTATTTCGTAAAATAGGTTATATCTTTTAAAATATGTTGGTTTTTTTTTATTTTATAAATTCTCTATTTTTATTAGTGCGGATTTTGAATAACATGTCTAACCTTGATTCGGGACTCTGATTTTTGCTGTTCATTGATATGTTATAAACAAAAAAAATCTGATTATCTTTGGAATAAAGGTGGAAATGAGAGCTTATTTCCAAATAGATTTGAGTTTACTAGTTCAAGATTAATTCCTCATTTAGGCCCAAAATCAATCCAAGGAAAACAACCTTGTAATTTTGAAGGTGAAACGTACGTAATAAAAAACATATTACAACATCACGAGATTTCTACTTAGAAAACTTATTGAAACAATACTTGTGCATAACATCATAAACCATATAAACGAAAATATGTAATCCTCCATAATTTGCTAACTATTAACGGAACCAGAACGATCCAAAAGCCAATGATGCTAACAATCAACCCCCAATCTGCGATTCATCTTCTTTTTTGTCTTTTGTATCAGGTACTTCAACTTCAACTGAAGGAGCTCCACAAAGTCTATTTCCAAAGAAGCTAGACTCATTTAAGCTCTTGCGGTCAAATTGTTGTATGACACATTAAAGCTGCTCAAAGCTTGATAAGCTCATGGGAAGTTCTCCTTGTTAAGTGATAAATCAAAAGATTCAAGTGATTTCATGTCATCTCAGGGATCCATCCATTTCTAGAGAAATTCAATAACTCGATCGTCCAATCTGATTTGGTATATGACCAGAAAGTCCATATTGATAGGTGATTTAAAGTAACTTTCAAGAATGTAGGTTAAGCTGTTATTACCAAAATGACAAATCAATCTCTCTCAAATTACAAAGGGGTATTGCCTTGGTAAGTTGATTATGTCAAGGCTCGGTCAAGTTCGAGTACCAAACTAGAAATGCCACAAGATCTAACAAAATGATATTACTACCTTTGACATGAAGAGAAGTCAAATTACGGAAGCTATTAGGAACAACGTCTGCATATTCTTAAATCTAGTGAAACTAGAGTAGGCATACTAAATATCCTACCCAAGTATTAAAATGATTAGATCAAAAGGGATGTGATAGGAACTTGAGCAAGTATAAGTGGCAACTAGACAAATGGAGTTCAACCAAAAAAGGGAGATCACCTGAAGCCAGTCAATTAAGGTCAACGCCACTAAAATCAATGATAGATTAAGTTTCCTATAAAGCTAGGAATTTGGATTCCTTTACAGCTCAAGTCTTCAAATGCCCGCCCATTTGCAGCAGTCGCTCTCCAGCCGATTCGACTCGTCTTTGAACTCCATAAGTGCTTGTCTCTCAATGTCAATGCATAACTTTGATAAGCATGAATGAAAAGAGAAAGACCAAGAAAAAGAAGACTTTACAAGTCATGAATATTGATTGATGATGAGCAACTAACTCATAGCAGACTTTAATTTATGCTTTCATGGCTGCCATTCAGACTATATATATAGGAAACATCATGGAAATGGGAAGAAAGTAATTAATTAAATAACAAATAATCATAATCATAATACCAACTTGCAAGGTGGAAGGAACTCTACTTTTGGACTAACTTTAAACATTTGTGCCAAACATCTGGTATTTGACTATAAACAGATTAAAGATGGTGGCAAATATTTCTGAGAAATGTTACGATACTATACAGGTCAATGACATTGGTCATTTCGCCCAAGTTGCAAATAAATAAACAAAGTCCAAAGTGATATACTCGACCCGACCCAGCCAAAGTTGCAAAATTTGAAGAAAAAAAAAAGAAGCAACTGCAGTATTTTGGCCACATGAAACAGAGTTGATATGGTAGTATTAATTTTTCCTAGTTATTAAGATTATTATATTACAAATATATGTTGTTACGTAGTAATATGAAAGATAACTATGGATGAATTAAAGTATACTGCCTCTAGGTTTTAAGTGGCACTAACGTTTAGTTATACACATATAAAACACCATGAGATCTAAAACAGCAAAAAATAAGGTAAAGAGTTTGATACTATATTAATAAGTGGTAGACAGACATATCAAGCTGCTTCTGGTGGTATTAATGTATGTTTGGATTCATTTGCATCATAATTCCACATCTCTTTCACCTCCCCTCTCACCAATCCCAGTATGACACAAGTCCCTGCAATACCCAACATGTAATTACGTTTTTACCCCTACCCAAAATACAACAGAACAAACCCTAAATGAAATGAAATTAATACCTAGTGTACAAGGAACAAGATAGAGCAAAGCAGGTTGACCATGCCCATTCATCAAGTACAATGCCAAGTACGTTAACAACAGCCCTGCAAATTATATATCAAAAGTGGGCCCCACACCCCCAGTTAGTTAGTTAGTTGCTTCTTATAATAATACAACTCAATTATTACAAGAATACCCACCGCATGCATAGCCAACTGCCAACCACACAAAATATCCATCCCACGACTTCCTCTTTTTTGCTTTGTCATACCTGAAACATATATGAAATCTCACAACCCATATAAAATTGTACCCGTTTGACCCAGCCCAGACCAACCCGTTTGCAGGTAAACGGGTTGAAAATTGGGTTGTAGAATACATACCTAACACTAAAAGCCAAAAGCAGGCCCGGAAAGAGAATATCCCCAAAGCCCAATACACTGTATCCACCCCAAGGATCAAAAAGTCTTGGAAACCTCAAAACCATAGGAATCGTTTCTCCACTACTGCTATCACCTTGAGCCACCTAAATAAAATAAAAAAATTATAAAATAAAAATATATATTAAATATATGATGTATATCAATAAAAACATTTATTACTTACCGAAATCATAACACTGTCGTGGAAGAAAACAGGTGATATGAAAACCCAAAAGATATCATACATAAATCCACAATATAGGAGCACTGTAGCAACCTACAATATAATTAAAAAAATATCATGACTTATATTATTTAAGTAATAATATTAATAATGGTAATAGTTTGTACCTTAATGTTGGGTAGTTGTGCTAATTGCAACACTGATATTATCAAAAAAATTCCCTGTTGAAAGACGAATAACATTTTTAAGACCCAAAAAAACGATATTAAATTAGAAAATAAATGTAGAAATAACTTACTAGAATATCTTGACCAACCCAAGAATATGATTCTTTTCGAGTCCATACCCAAAAGATTCCAAATGCTATACAAAACAGAAGCACAAAGAGAGACATAACAGTAGTTGACCCAAAAAATGGCACGTTGACTTTCTTTTTACCGCAATTTCTACATTTGCTGTACAATAATAATAAAAGCAAAAATATGTGAGATATAAAGTTGACTTTGACCATTAAGAACCGGAAACAAAACTTAGTTCCAGGTTACCTTTTTATCAGTGCAACTATACAAGAATGCATCCCCTGATGATAAATGTACATAGTATTAAATAAGTATGTATATTTATATAAGTGAAATTAATAAATATTAAAAATTAAAATACCTCGACAGCACCGATGCAGAAAAATACGATTAGCACCCAAATAAACCAAGATGACATAAAGAAATAGAGTAACACCAAAAAGGTTGATGCTGTAATTATAAATATTACAGCACTTGTTATACTCATCTCAATAATCTCATTTTCATCATCGTTTTGCTGCCAAATTAAGAAATTTCAAGTTAGATACACACAGAGAAAGGGGGAATTAGGGTTTAGAGATGGTGATTTAGAACCTTTGGTGACAGCTCATCATGGGGCTCACTGCTGTCCTTACTTTTTGTGATGTCAGACCAACGTGAAGCACAGACAACTGTCACAACTGCCATCAACCATAAAAAGGCTGATCCAGGGTCAATCAGTGGGCTTTCTGGTGCATATACTAATACTTCCACTACATTAAAAACAAAAATTAAAATTAGTAAATTTATAAGAACAAACATATGTAATGTATATACCTATAAAGAATACAATGCATTAAACAAAAAAGATTAATTTTAATTCAATATTACCTTTGCCTCCTGCTGATAGAGATTTATTCAAAACATCTCCTCCATGTTTTGAAATCATCACAACGGGAATACTTATGTTTAATGCAGTTTTTTCACTGCAACTCATCTCCACAATATCTGCAAGCAGAAACAGGAATACAGATTTAAAATTACGTTAGTCGTCCCTGTGATTTGTATGAAATTATAATTTCACCCTCAACCTTTAAGTATTGCATAAATAGTCTCTAATTTTGAAACTTGTAACGCCAACAGTCCCTAAAGCAAAGAAGGTTGTTAAGTTTTTAGGAGCGTTGATGTTATGAGTTTCAAAAATTAAAGACTATCTGTGTAATAGGAAAAGTCAAGGGACATGATACATGATTTTATACAAACTACAGGGACGATTTATGTAATTTACTACCATACGAGTAATAAACAATACATATAGATTAAATATAGCAATTACATTAATGTACAACCTTCACTATCATTTATAACCATTAAACCTGCCGCCCCTGCCACCTGTGCCATTTTTGCTTTAATCAGGAAATCACAATCACCACGTGAGGCCAAGGCGGTTAAGCCAGATAACTGCCATATAGTTTGAAAAATCCACCATTGAATTTATATTTATAAAGTCAAAATAAAGTCAAAGATGTTGTTGGGATTTAGCAATATAAAACACCTCTGAGGACAAATTAGAACAGCAATTTGAGGGATTTGCAAACGCAGCAGACTGTTTAGAAATGTCATTAGCTGTGTTGGGAATTTGTGCACTAAATGTTGCACTTTGACCCTTTAACGTTTGACTTTCGACTCCATCGACCCATATTTTGATCTTTACCTGAAATATTTATACATAAAAAGCATATCAGCGTAACCGAAAATATCATAACCTAACTTCAATTTTCCTACTTTCTCAAATGAGGGTTTTTCATTAAACCTCCAGTGAAGATATTTAATCAAATTAGGGTATAATACTTGATTAAACTAAATCCATAACACATTCAAAATTAACAATTTTAAACAACTTCATTTTCCCCCATTGTTCCTTGATAGCATTCAGTAGACATCAACCTAACTACAACGGATCAATATGATTACAACTAAAAACGAATAATTCACATAGACGTATCCTCATGAAAGAAATGATTGAAATCAAAATTCATAATCATAACCGAATGTAGTAAAACACGAATTTTAGCAACATTAAGATGAATCATCATAAAAAGTACAATTTTAGCGTAATGTGAAAGAGATCTTACTGATACAGATACGTTATCGCAGGAAGTGAGAGATCGATCTGCGCTTGCTGTCGTCGATAGGATGAAGAATAGAATGCTATGAATTACGATTAATGTTGGAAATATAGAAGATGGATTGTGATTACCCCTCTTCATATCTGCTTGTTCTCCGTTGTTAGGTTTGTTTTCAACCCTCTCCTCCCTCAAAATTAGAATTGGAATTGGAAGAAGGGATTGATGGTTAACTGATTGATTTTGTGTTTATGGAGTGATAATTTAGAGAGAAAAGAAGTTGATGTTCTTCCCTCTTTATTTCCTTGCAGGAGTTCCACTCCGATTCCAGTTAGAGGAAGCAGAAGTTGATCCCATCACTTTCGAGGTGTTTGGCTTTTAACTTAGGGTGACTCTAAATTCACTCACCATAGTAAAAATAAAATGATTGTAAATTGATTGAAAAGATTTAATGAATATAATGATTAAATTTGAAAGACTTGATTTATTCTAATAAGAGTTAAATTACAGTTTTTGTCTCTGTGGTTTGCCCGATTCTGCGTTTTTATCCCTGTACTTTTTTTTCTGTTTTTTTGTCCCTGAGGTATGCCAAATTCCGTTTTTTTGTCCTTCCGTCCACCCTCCGTTTCTTTTCGGCCGTTAAACCCCTCACGTGCTGAAAACGTGGGGGTATTTTGGTCCTTTTAAACCTTTCTTCCCCAAACTCCTCCTTACTCCTTGTTCTTCCCTGCTACTTTATTGCAAACCCAGAAATCATAGTCTCATAATCCACCAAGAAATCTTCTAACTTCTTTATTTTTTTTCTTCTAGTTGTGTGAGAATAAATTAAACTGGAAGTTGTTTAGGGCATGTTTGGATAAGCTTTTTGATGTTAAAAAGTGCTTTTAGCTAAAAGTGCTTATTAACTTTTTAGTTTTGAAAAGTAATTTTAGAAGATAGTGTTTGTCTTAACTTATTAGCTTATTGACTTTTTATAGTGAAAAGTTGATAAGTCATTTGAAAAGTAAGAGCTTCCTTACTTTTCAAAAATAACTTTTCAAGGCTTTTTAAAAAGTTGTTTGAAAAGGACTTATTAGTTTATCCAAATAACTTATTAACTTATTGGCTTTTTCAAAAAGCTAATAAGTTAATAAGCACTTTTTAAAAGCTTTCCCAAACACCCTCTTACTCGTTTTAGCTATGTTCATTGTCTTATTTTATTGACCTCAACACCTTTCTTCATCATCCTCTATTCTTCACCATCACCGTCCCTCGTATCCACCTCCACCGGCCGTCGGTCTCCACTGCCGCCTCCACCGTTACAGTCATCGATCTGATCCTTCCTTCACAATAGAAGACGAAGATTCGCCGGAGAACGTATTCAATCGATCTGGGCGTTTCAAATAGGGGATCGATCTGCTTTTTCCTTCGCCGGATAAGACGATTGTTCACCGGAGAAGACGACTTATGCAATATACGGAGGTTGCGTTTATGGAAGAACATCACCACCACCACCCGCATCGAAGAACAGGGAACAACACAAAATACAGATCTAAAATTAAACCCTACAGATCTGTAATCGTTTTCTTCGTCGGCGGACACTTGACAAGGCAACCGGTCGCCGGAGGTGGTGATGTGCGATGGTATCAAAAACATAATCAGAAACAACGCAGGTGAAGAAGATCTGTGAGACATGTGATTTATTTGTTTTTCAGTAAACCATAAAACATTGATTTATCTGTTTGGTATGATGATTTCACATAGAAGTTTTTCAGATAGATGCTTTCACACATATTTTCACAGAGAAATCATCACATCTCCGGCAAAGGCTCTGTATCAGCTCCTTCTCCTGCTGTAACACCGACGATTGGATGATTTGTTTGAAGAAATTAGGTGTTTTATTTGAAGAAGATGGGAAGAAATTAAGGGTTTTGTTTGAAGATGGTTTGAAGAAATTAAAGGTTGAAGATTGTTTGAAGAAATTAGGGGTTTTGTGGTTTGAACTTTGAAGAAATTAGGGGTTTTGTTTGAAGAAGATGGTTTGAAGAAATTAGGGATTTTGTTTGAAGTGATTCAGTGGTGATGATTTTGCAGATTTGTAGATGGATGTTTGGAGAATAGGTTGAAGACTTTGATGTTTTTTTAAAGAAAATTAAAAATAAATATGAATATGAATGTACAAATTATAAAGCACAAGGTATAAGTGTTTTGAACAAAAAGACATAAGTACCCTCACGTTTTCAGCACGTGAGGGGTTTAACGGCCGAATAGAAACGAACAGTGGACGGAAGGACAAAAAAACGAAATTTGGCATACCTCAGGGACAAAAAAAAGAAAAAAAAGTACAGGGACAAAAACGCAGAATTGGGCAAACCACGGGGACAAAAATTGTAATTTACTCTTCTAATAATTAGTAATTAAAATGTTATTCATTGTCTTTTTAATATTTTTCTCATAAAAATGTGTTTTTCTCTAAGTAAGTATGACGTTTAGTACAAAATTAAGTGTATTATTACAACGTTTTTTTAAAAATTATTTAGCTTATATATTATTATAAAAACAAAAAAAAAGATAATATTTTTTTCTACACAACAAAAAAAACTACTATTATTCCATTAAAGATCCAATAAATATAAAAAGCAATACACCTTTTTATATTTTAAAAAATACGAAAAACTAACTATTATTTGTCTTGTACTTATTAGGTTTTAAAAATTTATATACATTTTATATAACCAATTCAACATAAATACTCCCTCTGTCCCTAAATAAAGTTTTCTCTTGGGACAAGTTTTAAGGAGAAAATTAGTGGTGGGGTTATTGATATAAATTTGATTAAAATATAAAGTTGGTTTGGAGAGAGAAATGAAGTTAGTAAATAGTTAGCAGTGGGTGCTTGGTAATTATATTATTTTAGTAAGTGGACCCCATTCAAATTGTGAAATGGGAACTTTATTTAGACTATCTCCATTAGCAACCCAACCCAACCCAACACAATCCAATCTTTTCATTAAAAAATAATATCTCTCTCTTCCACCTACACAACGCAACCCAATCTTATTTTTCACACATATTAACAACCCAACACAACCTAAATTTTTATTACTTTATTAAAATCAAAACAACCAATCACAAAAATCCACCTCACATAAAAAACAAAATGAAATAATAAAATAATTGGTGACCCTCAAGTGACCTTGGTCTACTCCACCAACCTAGGTCACCTCTTTTGGTGACCCTCTCCCTCTTTTTATTGTTATTTTATTAGGTGGCCCAACCCCAACCAATACCAATGGGAGTAGTCTTAGGGACAAAGATTTAGGGGAAATGAGATCTTTATTTAGGGACGGAGGGAGTACTAAATACTATTGTAATCCAATACAACTGACCAATTCAATTATTTTTAGAGCATGAACTGGTTTAATTCAGTATTTTAAAACATTGGATTTTACTAGGGGTGAGCTCGGTCCAAAAACCGAACCGAACCGAAACCGGTAACGATGAATTTTCAAAACCGAAACCGAACCAATAGCATGCTAACGGTTTTGGTTCGGTTCGGTATCGATGCGGTTCGTTTCGCTTCGTTTTTTAGGCCAAATGTTCATCCTTTTCCGAAGACCGAACCGAACCGAAATCGAAAACGATAATTCTCAAAACCGAAACCGAACCGACGGTTTCGATTCGGTTCAGTTTCGGTCGGTTTTCGATTCGGTATGTTTTTTTCGGTCGAAATGCTCACCCCTAGATTTTACTTACTTTTATATGAGAATATTATTGATAATGAAGATATAATTATTCTATCTCATACTTGATTAACTATGTGGGATCCTCTTTGAAAATCTGGGGCAGAGAAGTCACTTCCTCTGCTTCTTCTTTACTTTCACATTTTCCAATATTATTGAAGAGTTTCTTTAGTAAGACCCTTAACTTATTTAAAACATCTCGTACTTTTGATTAAATGACAAGAATAGTCTACGCGTGATTTGTTAGTGACTTTCTATCAGTTGATGTGATGTATTCTGGTCGTTTGCTTTGCACGGACTATTTATGCCACGTTAGTGATTTTTACACCATAATGTATATCAGAATTATTTTTTTATTTTTTATTTAGGTAACCTGGGTTCCGACTCGCTTTGCAAGCCGACTAATTACAGGGCGACCACCCACTTTGCAGGTGAACCTCCGTAGCCACAAGGGGGCTATTAAATGTGTGGTGTAGAAATGAATTCCCTTTAGACCGCTGCCAACGGTCCGTCACAAGGACCCGTCGTGGCCTTTTTTCGCCGTCTCCCCACGACGCCGTTGGCACGGGCGCGTCGTGGGTGCCGTCCTTGGGAAGCCGTCGGGGTGAGGACGGGTGGCTGTGGCGTCGGGGGAAGAGGTGGGGCCGAGAGGAGCGTATATTTTGAATTCAAAAATTCAAAATTTAATTTTTTTTTTTCTTTATCCTAATTTTCTCCTATAAATACAATACCCCTCATTCATAAATTCATACCACTTCTCCCACTTCTTCATTACCTTCATACATACAAAATTTCATCATGAGCCGTAGATCCAACTCCTCCCCGTCAAATGATCACTTCCAAAGTTTGTTGAATATCCCGTCACCAGCATATTTGTCAAATGCTGGTCAGACTAGTCAGCCCAACCTGAGCCCAACCCAGTGAACCTTGGCGAAGACAACGCCAACCCAATCCCGTCCGCAAATATGGAAGGTTATTCCGTGACGACCCGATCCGTCGTCCACCGGGTCGTAACGTTAGCCGGCGCACGTCAAGTTCCTCGGATGCGACTTCGTCACGCTATTCAAGTGAAGAAACTCTTGACCGGATTACCGATGTTTCCATACTGCAAGCTGACACTTTGAAGAGTATCAAAGAAGCGACTGAGGAGCGCAGGATATCGGATGCTTTTAGAGTGCTTCATTGTTCGGTTCCCAAGGGTTTGAGCCGAAGAGAGCGATGATGTGGAAATGATGATGTGGAAAGGATGGGTTTAGTGATGGGTAGGGTTGGCACGACCGTGTCAGTAAGGATGTGCTGACGTGGCGCTACTGATGGAGTTACTGACGGCCAACTGTTAGGAGAGGCCTTATGCAATAGATAATGTCATGGTTATACATAAAATCCATACATTTATTATGGCAATATCTAAAGTTCTTAGCTAAAAATCATTAGAAATTTGATCAAGTACTGTCAATTACATTTTCTTCTATTTCTTTAGGCTAATTACAGCAAATGATGTTAAAATGGAGCTTTTCACCAACATTTGAACTAAAATTCAGAAACGTGGAGAGTTGAAGAATGAAGAATGTGACGGTAGAAGAACAACCCTATCGCGCCCAGGATAACACATCGCGATGTCATCCATTACTGCCTCACCCATAATATCTCTAACGTGAAACAGAACGCAACGCGTTCCAATGGATTTCGATCACTATAAATGGAGAGCTCCACCACTTCATTGCATACACCACCTCTACATTTAAATTCTCTTTTAAAAACAAGTTTTGTCATTATGTAGCTATTATGTAGCTACTTTAGTGAGTAGTTTTAGCTTTACTTTGTACGAATATAGGAGCATTTAGATACACTATTTCCCTCATTTACTTTTGTAATTATGGCTTCGAATGTTTAGAGCATGCGTAAGATAATTTACTTAGGCTAGTTAATATATTTGCTTAGTAATTACATGATTGTTATGGTTTAGCTCGTTTGACAATGAAACATATTGGTTTATTTAGATCATATGGAGGTTCTCAGTTATACTTGTATGATTGTTGCTATGTCCTCCCTCCGTCCCTTAATAAAGTTCTCATTTCAATTGGTCACAGATATTTAGGAGTTAGTTAGTGGTGGAGTTTTGGTAATAGATTTGATTAAAATATAAGATTATTTTGGAGAGAGAAAGTATTTTTAAAAGATAGTTAGTGGTGAAGTACATGGTAATAATATTATTTTATTGAGTGGGTCCCTCTAATTTGAGAAATGAGAACTTTATTTTTGGACAAATATTTTGATAGAAATGAGAACTTTATTAAGGGACGGGGGAGTATATTTTTGACAAAATAGTTTGGTATATGCCTATTGACTAACTTGGGATATTAGGTTGAAGTATCGTTACGACGATGTTATTATGTTTTTATTATTTATTACATGTTGATTGTACCGGTAATACGGGAGCGATGCTTTTATGTTGAGTAGGAGACCTTATACACATGTCTGATGGGGGTATGACTATCATATATATGTATGCATTTTCGTAAAGTAGTCATTGTAGTATGCATGTTACGACAATTAGATGGATTTACGTGCTAAGTGAATTACTTAAATAAATACTTTTTTAATATAATTATAGTTAATTAGTTAATTAAAACCCAAAATACCTAAATATTATCTTTGTTATTTTAGATAGTGCTAATCTACAACTAGGTAGAAGTAAGTTAATGATTTCTTTCCTTATGGTTCGATATAAATTTCAGTCTTACTATTAGTTTATACTTTCGCTTGGGTACATTGCCTTGTGTGGTGGTGTGCTAATTGATATTACCATTATAACTCTCATGCTTAAGCCGCCTGAAAACTTGTCTCGTAAATTGCACACATGTAAGCACACCAAAGTTTTTTGACGCTACTACCGGGGAATTAAAGATTGCTAGTTTGAAAATTCCAAAATATCGCTTAGCTTTGTACATTATCACACAATAACACAAAAAAAAAACCTACTAGTAAAAACGAAATTTAGTATCGTTTATTTTAACAGTGTCTAGAATAACATAATCGAGACGAGTGTTGGAATTTCTGAAAGGTATTATACCGAAAGGTGAAAGGATTCTACTCGCCGATCGATTTGCTTGGCCGTTGAATTAAGTGAGCTACATCGAAAAATACAAAAATATTTAATTTCGTCATTCTCTAGTAACATTTGAAAATTAGGTTCTATCTTACTATAGATTTGGTTTTCAATTTTAGTTTTTAGGTTCGGTTAAGCATTCTCGGTACATCGTGGCTAGCCTTTTAGTTAATAATTCTCATAGTTTACGTGGAACCGGTCCTCTCGTGCCTTTCGTTGAACCTGAACGTGAGTTTCGTTGTAAAGTTTTAGAGAAATCGCCTTCTATCGAAAATATGTCCGACTGCAGAGAAAATAATCCGCTGGAGAGGACGACTCCGCTACTAAAAAAAATTTGTAACGTAACATTTTTTATAAGTTTTTAGGTGTGTCTTTTAGGTTTATGAAATTAATTTTTGATAAATTGTTGGTGTATATAATAAAATAAAGTGTTTATGAAATAAAGTCTCTAATTTAAATTCGTTTTTGTTTATATGATAGATTTGTTGGTGTATAAAATCAAACAAGGTGTTTTAGTCCCTTGAACCTTGCTAGGGGCGTTGCGCGTAGGATTCTTCAAGGGAGCGCAACCTCATTTACTCTCGCCTTTTTTATCCCACAAAAGTGTTATTGTTGGTGAAAATTTATAGTTCCATCCTGGACCTTATGTTATCTTTATTATATATAATGCATTTGGAATCTTCTCAAATTAGCAATGTTTAATTTTTAGCCAACACACTTGTTATTTCGGACTATTTGTGTTTATAAAAAATATGCACCATTGAGGACTTGAACTTGCGACCTCTATTTATTAACACAATGTCTAACCAACTGAGCTACTAGACTATATTTTAATTACTTGACTATAATTATCTTTAGAGTAAATTACACCAATTTCCTTATGGTTTATACACAATGTCACCAATTGTCCTTTAGTTTCAACAATTACACCGTAGTCCTTATTTCAGAAAGATGTTGCCCCGATGATCCTTTTGGCTAAACGGTATTAAACATTTGTGTTAACTCACCCCATGTGCAATGCATATGAGGGTATTTTTGTCCATTTCCATTTTAATTTGTTTTATTTTTTCCTTTTTTTTCATTCTATCTTCATGTTGCAGTTGACACGAACAAAATACACACACGAAGTAAGTGATTTTAGGGTATTGATTTTATTTTGAATCGTTCTTCAGAGGGAGAGAGAGGTAAATAGAGAAGAGATTGAGAGAGGTAGAGAGATTGGGGTCCTAAATCTATCAACATTTAAATCACAAATAACAGAAGCACCACCACCAAAAATGATTGGAAACCTAACATTTAACATTTGATTTCTAAACTCTCTCTAGTTCACTAGTATCAACAAGCTCTTTAATTATCGTCCTAATAATACCAAAATCAATGGTTGCGTGATAAATTGGTGGAGTTAAGAATCGAGCTATGGTCGAAGGCTCGAAGGTGATGGTAGGGTGCAATCTCCATCCCTTTCTGAATCTCTGATTAAATGGGTGAAGTGAGTGTTGGTTAATTGTTCTTCACCTATTCTTTCTCAATCTCTCTACTGTAACGACCCGAAATTTGTGAATAAATAAATTATTTAAAAATATGATAAATAAGGATAAATCAATTAAAAGACGTAGGAACTGGTTTCGTGTCATTTGGATACCGTATGAGAAAGTTATGGATGAAACTGGGTCGAGACAAGGACCGAAAAATGCAGCCTTGCTGCATAGGAGAGTTCGCGGCGCGAACCCGAGCTCGCGATCGCGAACTTCGGACAGTAGCTTTGGGTTTTTGGTGATTGAAATTCACGGCTGGCTCACGATCGGAAGAGTTCGCGACAAGGGAAGTTCGCGGCGCGAACATGTAGATCGCGGCGCGAACTGGTCCGACCAGGCATTAAATTCGGGATTTCAGCCATAAATGCAAAACACAAACCCTAGTTTTCTCTCTTGGCGATTTTCGAGCATAAAAGCTGTTCTTGGGTGATTTCTTCATCAAAACTTGGTAGATTTCACTCCTAGTTGAAGATTAAAGGTATATCTTTTTCTTTCATCTTTGTAGCTCAAGATCTATGGATCTTGAAGCTAGGGTTTGAAACCCTAGTTCTTGGGTTGGTGATTAATGATGAAATAAATGGTGTATATGCTTAGTAGATGGTATATTAACAAAGGAATCAAGTGTATGGTTAAGATTTGTAAGAATCTTAAGGGTTGGTTAAACTTAGGGTTTGGTAAATCACCATAATTGGGGGAAAATTGTTAGTAAGTGTTATCTAGAGATGGATGAACACATTAGTAGTAGTAAGTGATGTTGATCATCTTGTGATTGATATGTTAGGCTTTTGGTGAAGTCTTGGAAGGTTGATTGATTGTTGAAGCAAGAAATTGGGTGTCAAAAACACGGTTGGAGCATCATATTGCTAAGGTGAGTACGTGTGGACTTTACTGAGTACATAGCCATTGGATTATGTTTTCTTATTTGTGTTACGGTTTAATTGCTTACTTGTGTAGATTTGTAGTGGTTTAGTTAGTGTTATATTATTGATAATATTGGACTAACTTGTTGATGATTGTTGTGATAGCCGAGAGCTAGATTGACATGACTGTTGAGTCATGGTAAGACTGAGATGATGTGATGACACTGGCGACTCCCGGTCATGAGGTGTGGAGTGAGGGGCAGTTGGGTGGATTCTCATCGACTCATCCACGTTAGTAGTCTTGCTCACTGGACGTATTCCGGCGAGTAAGGCAGGTATTGGTAGATTGGGCGATTCCCTCTTACCGGTATCTTGTTTCTAGTTAGTTCGGGGGCAACCCGATAACTGGATATGTACGTACTTCTAGCTAGTTCGGGGGCAACCCGATAGTTAGATAGGTTTGCTAGAGAGCAAGTTTGATAGGGTCACGGTAGGGTGACTAGTATGGATAGACGATTTATATATATATATATATATATATATATATATATATATATATATATATATATATATATATATATATATATATATATATATATATACTCGTGTTTATATGTAACATGCCATTTTATTATCATTGGGTCTAAACCCATGTAGCTCACGAGACTTTCTTGTCTCACGTACTCCTTGTTTGTTTTGCTATGTACTCAGGTTCGGGATTGAAGAAGTAGGTACGCATGGATAGAGATGCGAGGCCTAGAGTAGAAGAACACTAGAACGGATTTAGACTTAGTTTTGGTTTTGATATATTTTGTAACACCAAACCTATACTCTGATTTCATACCAAAGGTTTTTGTAAATCCGTATTTTGGGATAGTTCTCCTCTTTATTAAAAGATATATTTTGGTCAAATGTTTTGTATTAAAAATCAAGGTGTTACATCTACTAAACCACCACCAGAAAAGAAAAAGAAAAAAAAAGGTAGTGGTCGCAATGTCTGTATGCCGACGGGTTTAATGGTGGAAATGGGTTTGTACGGGTTTAATGGTGGAAATGGGTTTGTACGGGCATGTTTGGATGAACTTTTTGAAAAGCATTTATTTGCTTATTGACTTTTTGAAAATGAGTTTTGAAAAGTAAGGGGTCATTTACTTCTTGAAATCTCAAACAACTTATTAACTTATTGATTTCTTAAAAAACCATTGAGTTAATAAGTTACTTTTTATAATTTTCCCAAACATGCCTTACATTGTGAACTGGAATGTCTCCAACCATGAATTCTATAAAAATCACTCCATCTCTATAAATGGTTGTTCCATTTACTCTAAACAACATCTCAACTCCAATCATAAACTTTATCCATCCCTTCAAAACCCTTTAAAACTACTGGGACAACATTCAACTAACAATAACACTCACAAAAAAGTGTGGGGTCCATGGATAGAGTGGATTTCTCTCACTCCAAATATAGATTGATTTTCAACCCACTCTATATTTAGAGTAAGTAATAGAGTTGGATTGATGTAGAAAAAAACTCTAAATTATAGAGATGGCAGAGAAAAAGATCTCTGCTGAAAAGATTGAGGTGAGAGAAGAGAAAAATGAGAAATGTGGAAATGGGTGCAATTCTATGGTGGAAATCTGAAGTGATAGAAGAGAAAGACGAGATCGAGATCGAGAGAGAAGAGATTGAGATTGTACACTTGTAATTTTAGTTGTACAAAAATGATGTTTTACCATTTTACCCTCATGTGCACTGCACATGGGGTAAGTTAACTGACAAATTTAATGTTAGTTAGTGTAAAGGATTACGGGTGCAACATCTTTATGAAATAAAGACCAACACTGTAATTTTTGAAACTAAATGAATATTGGTGAAGTTTGGTATAAACCATAAGACGATTGGTGTAATTTACTGTAATCTGTATTAATTCTTTAAACTTTAAAAGTTGAAATTACCATAACCACCATTACTCACCACCCACCATCCGCGACCACCGCTGCCACCATCACCACCACTCACCACCACTAACACCACCACCAAAGAGCCTTTAAGAGTTATTATGGACATATGTGATATTTAAGAGTTATTTCAAAATTTGACGTTAAAAAAATCTAACGTTACAATTAGACATCAATTAGTCACATTAAAATATATTATAGAATATTTGTCGTCACATTGTGCGAACACCTTTGTATTCGGATAAAATGCACATGAATGCAAAACTCTTGCAAGTCGCAACCCATTACGTCGCGGGATTTGTGAATCATTTGAGAAATTCAATTTTTTTTTTTACCAAAGTAGGATAAGAGAAGTTTGACCGATCATTTAGGTAATTTCCTAAAATAAAAATGCAGTATGTGAAATTGTAAAAGAAGTAAAGTATTAATTAAATACTGTATTAATTTTGTCCAAAATATATGTGGTTCGAAAGTTCAAAAGCTACAAGTGCGAGGCGGCAACGAGGGTTAGGGTTTATCGCTGAATCCTTTCATATTCCAACTGCTGCACATTCGCCTTCTAACATGGGTAAATCGGCCAAGAAGAAGCAAAGACTGCCAAAAGCAAACCCTAAATCTGATGAAGATCCCAAATTTGATTCTGCCCCAATTATTTTGAGCAGCGATGATGAGGCTGATGTCGACCTAAGCCTGAAAATCGTAGAAAAAGCAAGGTTAAGAGCCTGTAGTAATAACGAAACCACCAGTAATCCTTCATCGTCCGTACCAGAAGTGAAGAAAAAGATTAAGAAGTCAAAGAAGAAGATGACACCAGCACAGGATAATACGGTAAGCAGTTTAAATCGAATTGAAAGTTGTAGCTAGTTTGTATCTGTTAATTACCGTTTTGATTTCGCTTGGTGTAATTGAGTCAAATGACTCTATAAATTGGGAAAAAGTTAATCGTATTCATGTTATTGAGCTTAAATTTAATGATAAAGCTTGTTTATTTTGATTAATAAGGAATCCTGTTTATTTGTTACCTTTCAGGAAGTGAAGGGAATTGAACGTGTTTAGTTTATTTTCAGATTCATTTGCCTTTGATTTTCAATTGAAATAATGCATGAATAGCGAATCTGAATGGTTAGCTTTGTAATCGTGTTTTCTTCAATTTTGTAAAAATCTTCTGTTTTTGTTGTTGAATTAGGTTGTAAATGTAGAGACAAAGGAAGAAGGCAGTGCACAGATAGAGACTGATATAACAATGGAGACAGAAAAATCTGATAATATTGTTCTGCGAAAGCTTCTTGTGAGTTTAATCAATACATTAGAAAGATCAAATTGATGTAATCACACAGATGAATATGGTATTTAATATTTGTTAATTGGTTAATTATCTTCAGAGAGGACCTAGGTATTTTGACCCTCCAGATAACAGTTGGGGAAATTGCTATAACTGTGGTGAAGGTGGTCATACAGCTGCAAACTG
Source organism: Calendula officinalis (assembly GCA_963853835.1). NCBI lineage: Eukaryota > Viridiplantae > Streptophyta > Magnoliopsida > Asterales > Asteraceae > Calendula > Calendula officinalis. The sequence continues at coordinate 68,896,292 of OY970824.1, read as the reverse complement.
TACATCAGCTAAAAGGAAGAAACCCTGTTTTGTTTGCGGGAATTTGGACCACAATGTGAGAGAATGCAACAAGGTTAGAATCTGTAAATAAATTAATATATAATATATTTTCTTCTCATTATATTTTATCTTTTCATTATTTGGCAGGGGAAAGATTGCTTTATCTGCAAGAAAACTGGGCACCGTGCAAAAGATTGCCCAGAAAAATCCAATTGGGGATCTCAAATTGAAAAGATATGTTTGAAATGTGGTGGTTCAGGGCACGGAATGTTCACATGCAAGAAAAAGTATTCTTCAGATGACCTCAAGGAAATACAATGTTATGTCTGCAATAGTTTTGGGCATCTTTGTTGTGTAAAGTATAGTGAAGGTCTGAGAGAGGTTTCTTGTTACAGATGTGGTCAGTTGGGCCATTCTGGTTGGGTAAGTCACTCGTTTCAAACTTGAATATTTATTTATTCACCTTTAAACAACCACTTGCTGAGGTGGCATTAGACCTTATATTTAACAGGAATGTGGAAGAGTGCATACAGAAACAACGACGAGTAATGGGACACCAAGTTCTTGTTATAAGTGTGGCGAGGAAGGCCATATGGCACGTAAATGCACTACTACTGTTAAGGTAACTGCCTTGCATACTATCTTATACAGGTGGCGGGTTGGAGTGAGCATCTGAACCGAAATAACCGAACCGAAAACTGAACGAAACCGAAACCGAAAACATGTAATCGGTTCGGTTTTGAAAATTCATCATTTTCGGTTTTGGTTTCGGTTTGGTCCTTGGATAAGATGATCATTTAGGTTAAAAAACCGAAACGAAACCGAACTGAAGCGAACCGAAACCGAACCGAACCAAAAACCGAAACATGTAATTGGTTCGGTTTCGGTTTGAAAATTCGTCATTTTCGGTTTCGGTTCTATTGGTTTAGGTTCGGTTTCTGGACCGTGCTCACCCCTAGTGGCGGGTCGTCTGGCTTGAGTAACGGGTCAAAATAACCAAGGTTGTAAGATCCGCTCGGCAATCGACCACCTTCAAGCGATTAATCGGTCTTGGCGGTGATTAATCGATTTCTAGGCGGATACCATAAAATACAGAGGAATTTTTTTATATAAAAAGAATATTTGCAATATCCTAACAGAATAGCTAATTAGTCGTTAACGATACAAAAAAATTTACAATGTTCATAAAAAAACCATAAGGTCATAACAAAATAATTAAATTAGTCAATAAAAAATCCTAAATTGATTTTTTTTAAGTAAGTTTGACTTTTGTTGACCTTGGCCAATTTTGACCATTTTGGACCGAATTTGACCTTGACCGATAAATTGCACTGATTACTAGGTTGGCCACCGATAACCGCCTATACCGATTTTTACAACACTTAAAATTGCTATTTTTTTAAAGTGGTATGTTTTTTGTATCTATCAGAAGGAGAAGAGGAAAGGTGAATTGTCCAGCCCTAGGAAGAAGAGGGGTATAAATGGAAACTCAAACTCCATAGGAGCAAGATCAGTGCCTCATGAGTTAGGTAAAAGAAAGAAAACACAATATAGAGAACCAAGTTCACCTCATCAACCAAAACATAGGGGTGATTATACTTATAATCATGGATCTCCTAAAACACCAACAAGGTTTAAAATTAATGAAAGATATAATCATGGTGATAATAGTGGTTATAAATCAAATGAAAGATATAATCATGGTGGTGGTAATAGTGGTTATAAATCTAATGATAGATATAATCATGGTAATGGTGGTGGTTATGGATCAAATTATGGTGGTAGTGATTATAATTCAGGATTTCATGGGCGTAGGTTTCAGTATGAAAATGTGGTGGGTAATAATGGATATGAACAAAGGTTTTCAGCATCAAGATTTGGGAATTCGAGTAGTAGTTATGGAAAAAGAGATTATAGTTGGGATTATTAGTTGCATGCTATTTGCTAGTCTTCAAAAGATGCTCGATATTGCTTGTATCTTTGACAACATTTTTTTGTTTCTTGCTCTAGTTTTGTTTATTCAAGTTATCGGGTACTTTTTATCTTTTTTTTTTGTGTAATTTTTTGGGGTTCAAATGTTTAAATGTCGCTCAATGCTGGTTTTGTAAGGCTGGTGGCGGTGGTTAAGTGTTATTACCTTATGATGATTACTTTTCGTTTGAATAGATATATATATATATTTAATTTCCTTTTTATTGTTGTGGTAGATTAGTATTGTGGTCTAGAAATGAATTTGCATAGATGAAGGGGTTGTTTAGTACTTTTGAGAAAGCTAAAGCTTAAGTACGTTTTGTTATTTATATTAAAGTTAACTAGCAGGGTACCCGCACAATACGGCGGCGGGTACCCAGTTACTATATTTTGAGGTAAACAAATGTTGTTTGTTCGCACGTCTTTTGCATTAAATTGATTATCGAGAGGTCTTGTGATGACCTTCCACTTCCAGATGTACTGGACATTAAATTGGCCTTGTCAATTTTCAAAATGTTGATGGGTCGGCATTTATGGATTGGAAACATCTTATTAAGGTAGTGTTCGAACATCTTAACCAAAGCTGTGAGTTTGGTTAGTGGTAAGTGTTTTACCTTTGGACCTGTCCCACGTGGGGTAACCTTGTAAGCAACTTTTTAAATATTTTTCAATCCGGCAAATTGAACATTTCTAATTGTGACAGGTTTGAATTCAGACATATCTTAATTAGAAATGTGCAATTTGCTTTATAAAGTAGTATAGATGATAATCAGAAATAAAAGGGACGGGTTCAAAAGCCAAGGTGCGTTACATGTTAACATTGAGGAAGAAAGAAACCACTCTAATAGCGAAATTTTTGCGAAATTCATTAGTCCTTTAGATGTAATTATTTTAGTATTCTAATTTTCTATAAAAGACAAATACACTATTTATTATACAATAATATTTCACATAATGTTATTGAGTGTAATTTGTTTTTAAGAAAAGGTATTCTTGATAATTACAAGTTGTTCCTCAGGTGGTGAAACTTTGATTTTGATGTACACGATCTAACTATAATTATGGTCATTTCTAAACTTTTCATGGTCATCTGGTAAAGTTTACTCAAGGAGGGATCGAAATCATTATCTCTAAGAAGTCATTTGATAGCCCTTACCCATTAGGTACTCATCAAATGGTTTGTAGAAAATAATAGAATGACATATTAATAGTCAACATCATGCCAATTTGACCGAACACACCTTTCTTGCTTTTGAATGTATTAACCAATTTGAAAAATAAACATGAGCTAAAAGGTTTGACTTGTTTTATAGGCAACATCGTTACCTATTTGACCAAACAAAATAATACCTTTTCAAGTTATTAACCAATTTGGAAGGGAAAGAAATGACATGAAATAGAAATTTTGTCTCAAATGGTTAGAAGTAAACCAAATGGACGAAGTTAGGTAATAACTTTTGCGAAGGTTTCATGGGAACACAACATTTCAAGAAAATACAGATTATGAAAGCTTGCCTTGTTAAACATAACACATCACATGAGCATAATGTTAGAACTTGATTTCTACCCTGATTAAGAGTCTATTATGAATGGATAACGATATCGGGAACTTAAGAATTAAAGTGTATATGGTGGTTAGGACTTGCCTATGATTGAGATCGGTTAGGCATGTCTATGGTATGGTTAGGACTTAGGACCTCTCACAATTTTATTTATTTTTTTTTTTTTTTTTGAGAACGATGAAACTACTAGCTTTATATTTCTGTCGAATGTAATACATAATTGTTTTGTAACTTGAGTAGTAGATATGCGTAAGTTATTTATATGGAATAGGCGTCTGCAAACTGAAACAAGAACCGACCAGAACCAACGAACCGAACTAGACCGAACCGACCAGAACCAACGAACCGAACTGGACCGAACCGACCTAAAGCGGTTCGGTTCTAATTTTCATGCAAAATCGGTTCTTGGTCCTTAGGTCGCGAGCGGTTCAGTCCAAAACTGAAAAAATAACCGAAAAAAGTCGAAAAAAATTTCTCGATAGAGACTGCTTCCAATAATAACTCTTGCAAAAATGTAAGTAAGAGTATATATGTATATATGAGATATGAGATATGTATGAATGCTAATAAATAACATATATAATTAAATACATGCGAGTATGAATGTGTGTGCGAGATTGTGATAAGTATGAAAAAAAACATGTAAATATATGTTTATACATGCAGCGTGTTTGTGAGGGAGTTAATTATAAGCAAGCGTGCAAATAACATGTATCAACCAAAAGCATTAATCAAGAAATAGACATATAAGCATCCAAACTTATAGATCATGCAATCCTATATATCATATATCAAGAGGTTCTTAAATAGAATCATGTAAAATACAATATAGAATCATATATCATATATCATATATAGAATCATATATCATATATCATATATCAAGTCTAAGATTCTTCAGATTCTTAAAAATACAATCAACAAAGATCAACTTCTCCAATTAAAATTCTTGCAATTACACATTATTCATCAATATTTAGTCGAAATATCAGTCTTTAACATCACAAATTTGCAGTAACAGTTAAAGTGGAACTGTTCAAGCTACTTAAAAAAACACACTCAACACATTTAACCAAATTCGAGTAAGTACCTCATAATGACTACATACAAATAGTCATTTAAAATTGGAACAAATTTTTTAACGGTTTGCTCTGCAGATTTCAGAAATATCATCCCATTTCTCATCAGATTCATACTGTGCTTGAAATGGCAAATCTTTGGAATTGTTGCAGAAATCGTCACCAAGAAGTGCACGAATTGGGTCACTAACTGCACAATCATCTTTGTTATGGGCCGAATATGAAGTGGGCCCAAACCAGTTTGAGCCCAAAAGAAAATCTGGTCTTGAATAGTTTGGTTTTTGATCCTCTTGCTTAACACCACATTCTTCTGCTTCATGCTTAACTGAACACATCCATTAAACCATCAGACTAAAGCTTTAAAAATAATAAATAATAAAAAAATAAAACATAAAACATAAAAAAGGTTGTTATCACCTGAAACAGTTTCATGTTCATCCAATGAGCTCCCACTTATATGAGGAGTATATTCACTAAAAACAGACGCAGTAGAATGACCGAAAGGTGAAATAGGATAATTTTCCCAATCACCTTCTTGCAAATTCTGAGATGAACTATCATTATTATTATTATTATTATCGCTTTTTGACATGTTCAAATTTCTTGATTGTAATAACACTGCTTCTAACAACCCACTATCCCTGTTTGACTTTGTTTGACCAATTACAGTTGACTGATGATGGATTAAAGTATCAACAGATTCAAGTGAAGGCAGTGGTGAAGAAGCTGCAGCATTATTACAGCTACTACCCATTTGGATTTGGGTAGAATATTGGAGTGAAGGGAGCTCCAACTTCTGGGCCCACAAAACGGGCCCACAAGAAGAAGTGTTGTTGTTGCCATTGTTAAAATAGGCATGGCTGCCCGAAATAAAATTTTCATTTTCTTTTTCATTTTGATTATATGAAGATGAAATCTTATAATTTGATTGGAAAACATCATTGAGACCACCATCTCCATTGTTAAAAACCAAATACGGGTCGGATCTTCTGACCCGTTTGGGTGGATGTAGCATTGGGAACAGGAAGTTGCCCGACCCGTTTGGGATATAATTGTTTGGGGGAATATCAAGAAAATTGCCTCCAGATATATCAAGAATGTTTGGATTATATAATTCAAGGTTTTTGAATTCGACAGCTGGCACTTGGAAGGTGTTGTGTGGTAAGATATCAGAATGTGATGTATCGCCATTTGTGAATGTGACCATGTTTTGTGTTTGTGTGTTGTCGTTTAGGGTTTGCATGCAAATGTCTGGAGGGTAAATTGGTAATCCTGCACGTTGTCTTCTTTTGGTTCTTGTGTTCCAGAAATTCTTGATTTCATTATCTGTACGTCCAGGTAACTGAAAAGAAAAAAACTAATCACCATTTCAGTAATAATAATAATAATAATATATGAATCAAAACTGACAATCAAACAGAAAATTATGAAAATCAAAAGGTCTATTTGATTGGATGAAATGGAATGAACAAGCACTTGGTTGTCATGTAGGAATGAAAAAGAAAATTCAAGCTTTGTAATTATTTTTTTATCATCCAGTTTTTTTTATTTATTGTGGGTCATGACATATTTAGAAAAATACAAATTAGTGCTTGTATTTATTAGTTTTATATTTTTCTTCCTTTTATATTATATGTAAATGTAAATGTAAATATATCTTTAGTTATTACATGATTTTATAAAATTAAGCAAGATAGAAGATTAAGAAAATCTCAAATAAAACTGCAATAAAAAATACATAATTTTATAATTACCCTGAAAACATTTTAATTGAAGTTTATAATTTTTTAGAAGGAACTGGTGGTTATTTAATAGACCACAAGGAAACATTAATGACTTTCAGTCCATTCCAAGAGGGAATGAAATAACTAAATTATCCCCTAAGGAATGAAAATCAATCAAATGAAAGGAATCACATCTTTGAAAAATAGTCCATTTCATTACTAATTTACTACATGATAAATAAATAAATAAATAAATTATATTCTTGATTTCGCCGCATTCCATTCTGCCTTGTAATACTGCACACCAAACAGATACTTTGACAAAGATAATCAAACAGCAAAACTCTAAATTTAACAAGAAATCTATTACAACAAAACAAATACTCCTTTTTTCTAACTAACCTGCATATCTTTAAGAACTCAATATATATAAATAAAAAACTTAAAAAAAGTATGAATAAAGAACTTGGAGCTTTCATCCCAGATATAACTAACTCCCCTTGATTTAAACACTTCTGTTTAATGGCCACCACAACAGTTTTGATGCATAAAATAGCAACATAATTCTGATTGATTCATTCCCTTATTTTTTTACAGAAAATAGGAATAAAAGTTCCAAATTCTTCCATTCATAGCAACCAGTTAATTAGAATTTTTTTGAATATTGTATCATAACATCCAAATAAAATGTATGTAACATGGGCATTTCATAATACCCAAAATAAATAATCCTTTTTTCTAAATGAACAAAAGCTCAAATTATATACTTCGTAGTATACTTTCTTGTTTATCGGTAATTTTTTTACAGAGTTTGAAGTTGGGTATAGGATTTCATTTTTAGTGAACTTTTTTATTATCATATAATTCTTGTTGGAGTATTATCCAATTTGCTTGTTCCATTTTATCCTGGTTTTAAGTAATCCTAAGGGCACTAACTTTCATTTTGATATTTGAGATTTTAAGTAATTCTGGAATAATCCTTCAATAGCTAAATAAAAACGTTCATAGCAGTCATTTTAGGTGTTAAAATTTGTCAAAATCGAGTTAATTTGGGTGATTCTGAAAGTAGGTCACGGGTAAAGAATATGTGAAAAAGATGACTAGTTTACAGTCATCTTCAACCAAGTTTTTGAATTTACAGATTCCCCTCAAAGTTGCCAATTTAAAAAAAAAAACATGTTAACTGATAACAAGTTGCTATAATTGGGAATTAAACAAAACTACATTGCTACATATTGCCATAATATTTTACAATACGAATGAAAAGTTTGAAATTTGAATTATTAAATTTAGAGGTTGTTTGAAACAAAAGAATGTAAAACTGTATATCCCCATAAGATTTTTCAAAAAATACTGGGAGAACCAGTTTATAAAAATTCTGTATAAAAAAATTACAACCTAGAACTTAACCATATAGCCCGTTCAAACTTAATCTTTCAGTTTTATTGGTTTACACTCCTACAAATTTGACAAATAATGGTAGATTTGTCAAGTTTTGGCCTATAACAGAATGTATTTATTAAATGTACTTAAGTTTTTTTACATTTGTTTGTATATTGTAATCAATGTAGTATGTCATAAGCATCTCCATTGTAAATTAGAACAATTTACAAACACAACGAACAAATAATATCCAGAAAAAATATGAGAATATCAACAAGAATAAATGCAATTGCTACTTTGTGTGGACAACTTTCTAATTTTAACTAACAAAAAATCAATAAATAGCAGTTTTGGTATATACAGATCTTTTAATGCTTGTATATATATATGATAGACAATATGTATGTGTGTGTGTGTATATAATATATATAAACACATATAAATATTCATTCACAACATCATTGTGACCATGTTTATCTGATCATGCAACTACCCTGGTTATAGCAACTCAAGAAGGGTAATTAAGTAAAACAAAATGCATCAATTTGCACACAAACTACAACATTAACATATTTCAATAATAAAAATCTTAGTAGAAAACGGGCACGCACCTCAACAGCCATGCGGGCCCATTTGTTCCCCATCTTAGCATGCAATTCAATGATCCTACGTTCTTCTTCTGGTGTAAATGAACCTTTTTTCAAATCGGGCCTCAAATGATTGGCCCACCGCAACCGACAACTTTTTCCACACCGACAGAGCCCGGAATGTTTCTGAACAGCATTCCAGTTGCCTTCCCCATGTTTGTTCACATAATCCACCAAAATTGCATCTTCAGCAGAAGTCCAAGGCCCTTTTTTAAGTGTACCATTTCCTAACATGCTTCTTTCATTGCTAACTTCATCAATTGATGGTGAATCAATGCAATCTCTTGAGATTATTCTCTCATCACTTTCACTTGTCATGTTGCTCATCTTTATAGCACCTAAAGGCATATATATATTAGCAAAATATATAATGCTGTTTTTTAAACTATTGAATCTATATCATAGGGGGGATGCTTGTAATTGCATCTATAAACTGATTAAACAAGCTGATCATTTGAGTTTTGACACTTACATAATTATATAATCATAAGCAAAAGTAGGTTACCCAAACACTAGAAGCTGATTACTGTGATCTGAAGTCATAATAGCTTTCAAAATGCACATTCAAACTGATGCCATAATTGTATACTCATATAAGCTTATGTTATAGATCATAAATGTCCAAAGCAAATTTTAACTGATGAGGAAAAATTAAACTAGGTGATTGATATTTCAGACTGTTGAATGCGGATTAATGAAGAATAAACCCCATGATTAGCAGGGCAAACTGAATAAAGTTTGACAAAATTAGTCCAGCATCAAATAAGAAATGAACCTAACATATAAAGGCTCTTCAATCCTCACGCAAACACTCACACATTTATATGAAGAAAAGAATTTTCAGAAATAAGAAATATAGAAGACCAGAATTAACTAGTATACTAAAAGTGGATAAACACACTCGCACACTTAACAATTATATGAAGAAAAAATAATTCAGAATTTTTGAAGAAGCAAGAGCTTGTACCTTACTGAAGAACGCTAATTTGCTGAAGAATTTTCAATTCCACATCATTTGACAAACGAAAAATGATGGAAACACCAACTGTGAATCGAATTCAATCCAAAAAACAAAAAAGAAGAAGACACAATACAAACTAAAGCCACAAACCTCAATAGAAAAAACGAAGAATTCGAAATCAACTAAAATCCTAAATTCCAACACGTGATTACTCAACTCAAATCAATTTACTGCTAGAACACCATAAAATGAATATATATCTCTCCTACTAGTATACCTAGACCTAGATCTAGTTCAATTCGAAACAAAAACGAAATAAAACAATCGAAAAGAAAACGAACAAGCAATGTGAATTGTGAAGTGAATGATCTGAAGAAAGAGATACAGGAGTGATTGATTGATTCGTTTCTCAGTGGACCTAGCCGTCATCGGTGAAGAAAAAGACCGAAGATCCAATCATAGAATTCTTCAAGGGTTTTTACACTTAAAGATACACATATATATACCAGATTTCTTCAACATTTGGGGTTCGGAGAGAGAGAGAGGCGTAAAGGTGTGTGTGTGTGTGTGAGAGAGAGAGATGGTATAAAGTATAAGTGTAAGTATATAAATAAAGAGGAAAAATAGGATATAGATGAGGATGGAGTACCAGCTTAGCTTACTCTCTCAGGTTACTTTTTAGAGTTTTAAACCTTCTTTTACTACTACTTTCTTTATTAATTGCTTTACTTTGCATAAATCCCATTTTTGGTCCCTTAATTATTAACACTTGGTCATACTTGGTAACTATGTGCATTGGGTCTAGCATCACGAGTTATATGAGCTCGACTCGTTAAAAACCCAATAAAAATCCAAATTAATTGAACTCAAGCTAGATTTAACCTTAACTTAGAGCTCATTTATTAAATGAACTTGAATATCAGCTTCAAACACACAACTATTTATGTTTGTGAGCCAAACGAGCTAATATTTATTAATTATATAAATATCTTTATATGTTATATATTTAGATCATTATATAAAAAAAATATTTATGTCAGTACTAATATACATATTTAGTGTACAGCCCAAACGAGCTGAGCTCGACCCTGCAAAATCCATCACTAACCTAACTCAAGCTTTAAGACTCAAAGGAGCTGATCTCTTGCTCGAGCTTTCTAAACTTAAACGAGTCGAGCTCAAGCTCGGCTCGACTCATTACACACGCTTTGTGTCTAAAGATGTATTTTAGCATGTACTTCCTCAGTCCCTGAAAAAAAGTTTTCATTTTTTTGGCATAAATTTAAGGAGATAGTTAGTGGTGGATCCATTGATAATAATTTTGATTAAAATATAAGGTTATTTTGAAAAGAGAAAGATAATTAGTGGATAGTTAGTGATGACATCTTTGGTAATAATATTATTTTAGACCCCTGCCAACGGTGGCATCCTTCCCCCGTCAGTAGCCATTTTTGGCACGTCCTCTACTGACGCCGTTGGCACCGCCGCGTCGGTAGCCGCGTCAGTAGAAACCCGTCGTCGTGAGGACGTGAAGGAGGGGGGCGTCAGTAGCTTTTGTGTGTGGGTGAGGGGGTTAAATGTAATATTTTAAGGGTTAGTGATGGGTTAGTGATGGGTTATGGTTGGCACGACCGTGTCAGTAGCGTGTCAGTAAGGATGTGCTGACGTGACGCTACTGATGGGTTTACTGACGACCAACTGTTGGGAGAGGCCTTATTGAGTGGATCTCGTCAATTTAAGATACTTTTTGTGGGATAAAAGTTTAGAAAGAAATTTGATTTTTTTAGAGAGGGATGGAGTATTCAATATTTGGGTGAAATATAAAATTTATAAACCAACTTAAATGAAACTGAATTATAGTTTACGAGTATGTATTTTATTTCTTGACGCGGAATGGACTGAAACAATTTTGGTTTTTGGTTTTCAGCTTCTGGGTTAGTTGAACCCAAACCAAGCATAACGCGCATCATTGTAGATTTGTAGTTCAAATATAGTTTTATTTTTGCAAATCAAATCTAGTACTATGTTAAATGTAAGCCAAAATTTGGTATATGTGAAATTATTTTGACATTAAATTCTAAGGTTATAATTGAATCTAGTTTTTTGTTCGACATTGAACCGAACTAGATTTAAATTCAATTTTTGGTTCTATTTAATTTGGTGACAAAGTAATATATTGTTCAATCTTCAGTTTGCCCACAAAATCCACACTTGAAAAACTCAAACCAGTGAAACTCCTACATTAGTTTGGAATGGAAACAGTCTGGACCCCAAAATTGGAAGTGGGAAATTAGTAGAACTTGAAACCGATTATGTTTAAAATGGTCCATTACATGTTTGTTTCATTTAGGAAACATTTAGTTCGTCGACAATATATAGAATTATTAGTTTGAAGTTTGAACTAAATAAGTACGTTTCAAACTTAAAAAATAGAAAAATGCCTTTTCGATCAATCGGACTTGGGCCGAGTTGAGTATCGGGTCTTGTGAAAATCTTGAACCAAATATTTACTAAAGTAATGGGAACTACATTGAAAAAAATCTGTACAGATACTATTTTGTTCCAATTATTTGACAGAAATGATATTTCTTCTTACTAAATCTTCATATTCATTTGATCAATACAAGTATCCAAATCAAATGATGAGATTAAAAAATATAATTAGTGAATTCTACAAATTAATCATTTTAAGGGTAACATGATGAAGTAGTAATACTTAGTAATAATTCATACAATTTTTCTTAGAAGTATATGATTTCAGAATCAATGAAACTTGATTGATAGTATCAAACCATCAACCTTACAAGACGTGTACTTTCATCTATCTCTCATACTATATATTATTTAATTAACTATAATATTCATCATTTTCACTGTTATGTCCCATGATTATTTGTTAAATTTTATTGTTTTTTAGATGAGATGTCACATATTTCAAAAAAAGTTTACATGGAAAATATTAATCTTATCAGTAGGGACACGGTATTAATCTTATCAGTAATTAAACAATGATTATTGTACTGGTAAATCGTGAGAAGAACACAAAAGATGAGAATGATATGGATGGTTAAAAAATTGGTTGGTTTAGTTTAAGATTGAATGGAAATGATGGGGTTCAGATGGTATGAAATAGAAATGATAATGATTGAAGATAGTGATACTATGTGTTGGATCTCAATAATATTCTAGTGTAGTAATATGATTAGTTTAGTGTAATTAACTTGAATGCCAAGAATATAATTAAATGTGTATCAATACATACATAGTTTTTCAATGATATAGTTTATTACACTATATGTTAGATATTTGGATCCCAATAACATTAATCAAGTGAAGGCAGTGAATGAAGGAACATCATAGTTTTAAATATTAAAAGCTTATTAAAACAATTTAATACAATATAGAGTTGTTGAATATAAAAAGTTGTTGATGATTGGGTTTAAAACTTATGTGACTCACGAGACTATTTTGTCTCACGTATTATGTTTTTGCTATGAATATGTACTCATGTTCAGGTGCTGAAGAATAGGAGGTCCCATAGAAGTGGCATTGAAGAGATTATCTTAGTGTTCATAATTAGATTTCCCTTTCGATGGATTTGATATAACTTGTAACACTAAACTTTGTATACTCTGATTATCTCTTTTAAAGTTTTTTGTAAAATTAGTATTTGGATAACATGAATATTGTTACATTTTGATTTAAATATTATTTAAATGTTGTTTTGGAAAATTAAGGTGTTACAAAAAGTAGGGGTGGCAATTTAGCTCGGATTCGGGTTGGTGGGTCAGAAACGTTCAACATGAACCGACATGTTTATATAAACGGGTCAGATATCTCAACCATAACATGTTTACTTTCAACCCATACTTGACCTACATAACCCGTTTAGTTAGACGAGTTAAATAGGTTAACATGTCAAACGGGTTAAACGGATCAAATATGTCGTTATTCCATAAATTCATAATAAAATATCATATTAACCAAATTAATAAGTAGCTCTTTTAGTGGGGGGGGGGGGTGTGTTTTCCTATCTCACGTACGCTTGTGGCTCCTTGTCACATCACATTTTCCACGACATTCCTACAACATGCCGACCCACCTTTAAGTTATGAATAAAGATGTATTTTAGTGTATTGATATGAAAAGAGAAACATTGCCTCCTTATTAAAATAAGTGATTCACTTTTCATTTATGGGTGTTTCAAAATAAATGATACAGTTTAAAACTTACTTTATTTGGTGAAAAAAACGGGATTCATCATTCATTAACTATCCACATTAATATATCAAAATTATATTTTTATCATTACTTTTATTTTTAAACATCATTAAATCACGCTTTTCAAAAGGAGTATGACTCATTTTCCACTAACTATCCGCCTTAATCTATTTGTTCATTCACTTTAATCTGTTGCCTCAAAAACCATAAAATCTCAAATATATAACTTATAGATACATATGTAGTAATATATTTTATTTGAGTTTTAATAATAATATCCATAAGGACCGTGAAAATTGTACATTAATATATGAGGGATTAATTCTAAAATTCTAGAGTTTGTTTTAATGAGGACTTTTATTATCAAAACTTTTTTATTTTATAGTTTTGATAATGACAATAAGAGTATTAAAATGTGTTAATGAATCAACAACTACCCATACATTTTAAGTATCACTTATTTACTAATAAAATATAACATTTTAGGTTGTTATTATGAAAAGCCCTTTCAACAAGGGTTGTCCTGGAAGGTTTGTCTTCATGAGGTCTTGAGTTCAAGACTTATTGAGGCCATTTCTTAGGAGATAAAATAGGAGGTTGAGTTTATTCCCCTAAAAAATGAGATATATTCGAGGAATACATACTTCCCGATTGGATATCACTGCATATGTCGAACCACTTATATCGAATCACTAACTTATTAACTTGTTCGTTTTGAAATTTTATTTTATTTTATGAAAAGCCCTTTATTTTATTTTATATAACAGGCGTTACAATCTACAAGGCTTGGAACATCAAATCCACATGCCATTTCCAAGAAAACACGAGAATAGAAGTCAACAAACGGCATCGGTGGAATTAATTCTCAACTTAAACAACTTGCATCGTCTGGTAAGCGTGTCATCCTCACAAAACACCAAAATTTACAGGAACTCGATCGGAATTAAAAACCCTTCAATTCAATCAATCGATCAAATTTTGCTATTCGTCTCCATAATCGCGCGATTTCCTTTGAATCAGACATTCCAACTCCCAATTTTCTGCTACAAATCGAAAGATCGAAGCAATATCGCACTCTTCGGTGTCTGTTATAGTTTTGTGTTGCGAAATTGGTGAAATTGATTTAGGATGTTTCCTGGAATGATGGATCCGGAGATGATGAGACTTGCTCAAGAGCAGATGAGTCGTATGTCACCAGCCGACTTGGCCAGGATCCAACAACAGGTCAATTCCCCTTTTGTTAAGTAATTTATTTAACTTGTTTTTGAGTAATTGAGGTAAATAATACTACGTAATAATTAAGAGAAGCATTTTTGAATTGATGTGAATTACGATTTGGATAATATTGTTTATGATGTACATTATACTATGAGATTAACAAACTGGAGACTTAATAACTGAATTAGATTCAACATTTGCACTCACAATTCAGGACCTGCAAGCTTATCAAGTATTTTTTAGGTTGATAATATGAACGTGCTTAAAGTTTTTCTCCTTGCATTTTTGCAAATAGTTTGTTGTATCATCAAATCTTTGGTCATGTAAGAAGAACATCACTGATTTCTAGGCTTCCCCTTTTTTAAGACCTTTGAAGATGGATAGAAAATGTAAGATTAGTTGTGTTTTGTATCACTTTGACTGAGATCAGTGTTTTGTTAAGCGGGCTCTAGGTTCTGTTGGTTTTTTGCAGTTAAATAAAGTCCTTTGTGATGAATTTAGTTTGATAACTGGTAATATTGTATAATAAATATCTTGACCTAATTGCAGAAATTCCTTGTTTCCCTAATTAAATAATATCAGAGGATAAACACAAAACCCTACTACAGCACTTATGATGATATTCTTTTCATGTAAATGAAATGATTTGATCCCTATTCTCGTCTTATGAATACCATGTGTTGTCTAGAAAATGTTAATTGATTTAATTTATGTTTATATGTAATTGCAGATGATGTCGAATCCTGATTTGGTGAGAATGGCTACAGATAGCATGAAATATATGAAACCTGAGGATTTAAGGCATGCTGCAGAACAGTTGAAATCTACACGACCAGATGAAATGGCAGAAATTGGTGAAAAAATGGCAAATGCAACACCTGAGGAATTAGCTGCTATGCGTTCTCGAGTAGATGCACAGATGAATTATGAATTAAATGCAGCTCAGATGCTCAAAAAACAGGTAATATTTTTTGAATTAAATGAAGTACTAAAACATGCATATATCCTGATTAGTAATTACAATTTATAGGTATCAACTTTGTCTTATTGAGTTTCTTTTTGTGTGTGTGTGTGTCAGGGGAATGAATTTCACAGTCAGGGAAAGTATAATGAGGCCTTAGAGAAATATATGCGGGTAAATGTAGCATTTTAAAATCTCAACTCTTGTACTTAAGCTCATAGAAATAACTTTTCTTTTCTTACATTTTTCAGGCAAAAAATAATCTAAAAAATGTTCCGGCATCTAAAGGTGCAAATATCCTTCTAGCATGTTCTCTTAATTTAATGTCATGCTACTTGAAAACAAGACGATTTGATGAATGCATAAAAGAAGGAACTGAGGTACATAATTGTTCTTGTTTTTACTTTTATTTGTTTATATTTTATAATATACTTTATGTTTTCTCTTATTGAAATTATGCATGTTAATTGTTTCAGGTATTGGCAAATGATGCGAGAAATGTCAAGGCTCTTTATAGAAGAGGTCAAGCATACAAAAGCTTAGGCCAACTTAAAGTTAGTTTATTTGACTCTTAATCGAGATTATACTTTTAATATTATGGAAAGATATACATTTATCTTATCGAGTTTGTTGACTATTTAGAAAGCAGTGTCTGACTTGTCTAAAGCACTTGAATTTTCTCCCAATGATGAAACTATCGCAGATGTTCTAAGGTATAATAAAAAACTTGTAAATAAGTAAATTGCATTTTTTTTCTTGTTTTATTTAAATGACAGATCACAAGCATGTACTGGTTCCTGATCTGTTTATCTATTGATGCAGGGATACCGAGGATAAATTAATTGAACAAGGTGACGAGGATGCACCAGGAGGTAATTTGTTTAATTTTAAGTCAAACTTCGTGTTGACCAACATATATTGACTTTTATACGTTTCAACTTTCAATAGGCATAAGGATCGAGGAAATTATTGATGAAGTGCCAACTTCATTACCTGAAACAGAATCTTTTGAGCAGAAAAAGAATGTTAGTAAACAAGTGAAGAACATGAACACTAGTAGTGTTTTAGATGATGACAAAGAATCCATCAGGTATGCATTTGTTACTATTTTAATTTTATTGTTTTTGTCATCATAATTGTTACCCGGAGATTTTAGTTTTTAAACAAAAATAAAAATATAAAATGTTTTTACTTAGTGATGGTTTTGTTTTGTTAATTGATCAGATCCTTTCAAAATTTCATGTCTCCAGAAACCATGCAATCTGTAGGTGGTGGAAAATTTGAAAACTTATCTCCAGATATGGTTAAAACTGCTTCAAACATGATTAGCAAAATGCCACCTGGAGAATTTCAAAAAATGGTCCAAATGGATAGCTCTTTTCAAGCAGAAAACCATAAAGAATCGGGTATACCAAATATGACACCTGATATGCTTAAAACAGCAACTGACATGATGAGTAATATGCCACCCGAACAGCTCCAAAAGATGTTTGAAATGGCGTCATCTTTGAATCCAACACAATCAGTTAGGAATAATTCAGCTGGTCAACAAAGTCAAACAAGTTCAGTTGACAGTAGACCTCAACCAAGTTTTCCTAGCTCTAGCTCTGATATTAGTAGCCAATTGAAGAATCCTGCTATGCGTGAGGTACATTAGCATTGTTCTGTTTTTTTGGTGCATTTTAGCAAGGGCAACAGTTATTTTTCAACAGTTTTATTAGTATGCTGATGACATTATTTGTAATTTCATTCATGTTTGATGGCAGATGATGTCATCAATGATGAAAAATATGAGCCCTGAGATGATGGCAAACATGAGTCAACAATTTGGAGTTAAACTTTCAAAGGAGGAGGCAGAAAGAGCTCAACAAGCAATGTCTTCTTTGTCACCAGAAAACCTTGATAGAATGGTAACCTTAACCTTTACAAACTATTTTCTTCCGGTTATTTTCTGTAACAATACTAAGTAGTAATAATAATAGTTTTCAATAAGTTTATAGATAGGTGAAATATTGAGGTTAAACCGTCAGATATGTGGAAGTCTAAGGATTATAATTATTAATTAACCCTAAGAAAAGTTACACCTCAACACAACATCAGTTTGACCCGTAAAGTCAACAAAACGGTTAAAACGCCTAGTAAAATAGGTATAGTGATTAAACACTAAAATAAGTTTATGAGTTAAAATGACAGAAGTGAAATTTAAAGTATTAAAACATAATTAACTCTTTATTTACACACTAATAGAATACAATCATGTGTTAAGACTCTCTGTTTAGGAAAAAAAATGCTTTTGTTAACTGTTTCTGTTAGTTTTTATTTATTAGTTAAATTTGTTACAGATGAAATGGGTAGACCGAATACAACGAGCTGGTGAAGGTGCTGTAAAAGCCAAAAATTGGCTTCTGGGAAAGCAAGGGTTAATTATGGCATTATGTATGCTCGTTTTTGCAATCTTTCTTCATTATTGGGGCTACATTGGCAGTTAATTGCAACCCAAACCCAATCAACAAACTGGTAACTGGAAACATGTTATCATTTGACCTAATTGGAGATGTGAAATATACAAAATGCAAAAACTAGGTGGTTGGGGGCATGTGGCAACATGTTTGTGTTCTTGAGGTAGAAATTGGAAGAATCCTCATCTTGTGTCTTAATTTTGTAACTTCTTGCTTGCACATGTTTTAGATGGCTAAGAAATTATTATTTAAATTACTTCTGTATTATGCAACGGATTGATATGATTAGTTTGGAGGCGAATAACGACAATATTTTGAAGTATTGATTTTGTTTTAGGGTTTTTCTAACATGTGCCCCTAGGCACATGTTAATTTTTTTAATTATGTTAGAAAAACAATATTTTGTTTTAATTATGTTAAATATTTTGTTTTTTTAACATGTTAGAAAAACTCTTTGTTTTAATTATGTGGTAATTTTTTTGGTTTAAGATGCACAACATATTTTGTTATATAAATGTATTGTGGTATAAATTTCAATTACTTAATAAAAACA
This sequence comes from Calendula officinalis, assembly GCA_963853835.1. Classification (NCBI taxonomy): domain Eukaryota; kingdom Viridiplantae; phylum Streptophyta; class Magnoliopsida; order Asterales; family Asteraceae; genus Calendula; species Calendula officinalis. The sequence goes on along the minus strand of OY970824.1, from coordinate 68,877,553 downwards.
ATATTTTGAAGTATTGATTTTGTTTTAATTATGTGGTGAATCTTTTGGTTTAAGATGCACAACATATTTTTTTATTATATAAATGTATCGTGGTATAAATTTCAATTACTTAATAAAAACCAAGGTTCTTAAAACCATACAACCGCAAGCCTGTTTTTTAAAACGTGACTTAAGGCAATAATTTTTTTATACTAAAATAATTTATATATATGTATATAAAATTCGCAAAAAACTACAAACCTACTTATTTATATAATAATTCATATATTTAAGTTCATAAAAAATGTTACATCTAAATTTACTATATGTTATCATTTGTTTTCCAAAAAACTCAAATTTCATAACGCGACACAAAAAAACTATGACACCACACCTTGGCTTTTTAGAACCCTGTAGCTTTTAAAATATAACTATATATCCAAACCAACTCTTTACCCAAACAACACCTTCACAACAAAGTTTTTGCTTTTTTTATTCATTGCTTTCTGGGTGCTAGAATTATGCACCAAATCAAGGGCGAACAACCAAAAAACCCATATTAATTATGTATCTAGGTCCAATGGTTGAAATCCATACATCATAATTTAAAAAACAATATGTATATATAGTTGGTTCAATCAGATTCAATATGAGAAATCACAAACCAAACCAGACTGAATAGATGTACAGAAAAAGGTAAAACAAGCATACAAATAATATTTGGCGGCCAATACATGTATGTTATAAATCCAAGTATTAAGTCAAATACTAGAGATTATATCAAGTTAGTAACAGAAAAAACTACCAACTTACTGCCTTAATGATGGTGGTGGTCTTATACATTCTCATTTCCTGTTGCAGAATTATTATTAGCAGCAGTGTTGTTGTGTTGATTAAGAGGTGAAGTATCATCACTTGTATTTGAAACAGGTGATAAATCATGTTGAAGATGATCCATCATTCGTGATAATGTTGCAATGCCACCTGTACTACCCTCTGCTGTATCTTTATTATTACTGTGTTCCGTGTTGCGGGAGAATATTTTTTCCTTCCAACTTTTTGTGGTTTTTGTAATTGATTCTTTGTATCTTGTTTTTCACAAAATTAAGGTAATTGTGAGGCAGGATAGGATAAAGTATGTGTAATCATGTTTTATGAATTATTACCTCATTGATATTGCGTTAACTCGGGTTTTGAAATCAGAAAACGAGTGTTGTTCTGATGGTCCTGCTCTATCTTGGTTGTTTGGGCCCAACCTACTAAAAGGGATCATATCATGTTACACATACTTTAAAAAAAAATATTTTTTAAAATAAAATAAAATTCAACCTTAAAATGACTGTCAATATAGTTAAGACTCCAAACTTAAGGTCCTGTTTAAAATCGAACCAAATCGGTTTGGTTCAGGACAAAAATGGTAATTTCGGTACAGCTTGGGTCAGATTTTGTTGACCGGAAAAACATTTTGACTAAAAAGATTAGTTTTTATTCTTCTTTTAATATAATAGTCTAGTGTGTTCAATGAGATTACTAAAGCTATAAGCCAAACTGCAAGAAAATGCAATGTACTATTCACCTTTTACCTCGAATTGACCCATTCATAAGTAAAAGGACAAACTTGCCCCCACTAACATTATCTACACATTTTTTTGATACAATTTGAATAGTAGAGTACCTGTCGGTTGAGGTAGTTTCATGTGGAGGTGCAGGAACAACAGTGGACACCAACGGTAAAGCAGCCCGTTCAGTAGAAGGTTCTTCATGCACAGTTACCAAAGATGCTGGAGGTGTAGGGGTGGGGGTGAGGGTGGGGGTGGGGGTAGGGTCCACATCATCACTTGAAGTAGGTCTAGTAGGTGAAGGGACACTAACACCACCACTAGCCCGAAAATGGCCCGATGCTCGGTTTCTATGACCTTCTCTTCTAGCGATATGGCGCGCCCGGCCCATTGCTGCTGCTGCAGCCAAGTGTTGGATTATACGTTCTTCCAGCTCAGCATCAGTAGCACTAGCAGGCGGCAACTGTAGCAGAAAAACAACATCACTTAGACTTATTGTATTACCATAAGATTAGGATTAGGGTTTTTTTTAATCATAATTAAGGTATTAGTAGGTACATGCTGTAACTCGAAATCACCAAAGGTTGGATGATGAAATATTGTAGAATTGATAGTTGGATTATTTGCAGTATTTCTTTCCTGCTCTATTCCATCAAGCAACTCCTGACTGCCAATTAAGATACCAATTGTAAATAAATAATAATAATTGAATTTTATTAAAAAAATGTAACCTGGTTGGATCCTTGAAGCTGATGGACTGCCAGCACATAGGACATTGTGAGCTCCTTTGACACCTACAAAATTAAAAAATACATCAAGAATGTTAACTATAAGTTGAAAATGACTGCCAGATATACCTAAACTTTACCATCAAGATAGACTACACAGAAGAAATTAAAAGTAAAATGTATTTGGATTACCATTCAAGAATGCATTGAAGATGGAATTCGTGCTTGCAACCCGTAACCTGTAGCAAGAAATATACAATTATTTGGTAAAAAGAAAAGAAAAAAGAATTATTTACTGGAATCAAAGTGATCTAATATATTTACCGTTGGGGGATCACTTTCAAAGAATGCTTCAAGACATATGCTGCAAGCATCATCACAAGCATCCTGAGTTCCACCTTCAACAAAAGCTGCAGCTGATATCAAATGGTCCTCAGATTTGATGCCTTCCTCCATTGTGGAAATCCAAAACCTTCAAAACAAATTACAATTTTCAACATCAATATGGAATGAATGAATGAATCTACTTATCTACATGTGGTTGCTTGCAGTTGGACACTCATATGAGCATCTACAGAAAGTTAGACCAGAAAAACATATTTGTATAGCAATTATTTTACATTCGAACAACATTATTCAAATAAACACCTAAACACACCAACTGCTGCCTCCATTGAAGTCGGATTTATAAGCTTAAAGAACATGATACTCCCTCATTCCGATTAAAATTGCAAGTTTTCCTTTCTATTTTGCGATCTCAAGTTAATCACAGCCAATTTATGGTCATAATTTGGCCTCAACAAACTTAGGTTACTTTGTACACATTTGATAAACTTCAAAAGTTGCAATTTTCACGGAGAGTGAAGAATTAAAATCAATATTCGAATTTCACAACTTGGAATGGTGAAAATCGAAACAAACAGAATTGACAACTTAACTGTGAATTAAATCATATAAAACATACAGTAAACTACGGGATAAAGTTGATACAGATAGCATCTGAAAACCTAAACTTACACAAAATCAAAGCACGATTAAGTCCAATTAAACGTTATGAAAGTAAACCTGGAAAAAAGAAATTTATTTACCAGAGTTTGAAGTGATTGATGAGGAGATACGATTAGAAAGCAGTTTTGATCGATCGAGATTGTTGTGAGGGAGCTAATGATTGGGAAGGCAAGGATCAAATGGAAATGGAAAGGAATGTTGTAGATAGATAGAAAGAGAGAGAAGGCGAAGAAGACCAAGTCCGCAACTTTCCTTTTCAACTTTTCTTCTTCCAATTTCAATTCCAAAATTACACGTGGCTCATGGGTTTCAACATTCCAGTGAAAGACTAATTTCTGCCCATCACAATAAACATCTTATGGAATTTTTTTCTAATATTTTATTAACGAGGGGTTGTTTTTAAGGGTATTTTTTGCTTATAAATTTGTACTTTAAGGATCAGTACAAGTTAACATTTTGTTGTTACCATTTTCCTATTTTAGTTGTTAAAGGATACTCTTAGGTGCCGTTTGTTTTTTTGACAAAAGGTCTTTTTGAGGTCTTATGTCTGCAGGCGGGAAGATGTTTTAAAAAAAGACTGTTTGTTTTTTGGAAGTTAAAAGAGCTGAAAAAGTCTTTTTGTGATCTGTTTGGGGAAGACTTGGATCCCATGCTTCCAAATTTGGAAGACATTTTATAAAACCTAAAAAATCTTTTTCTACCAGTAAATTAAAACATCCGCACACCTCATTCATCCAACATCCCTCAAAACCTTAAAAGCTAATCCCATTCCCGCCGATTCCACCTAGTCGCCGGCCACCACCGGCCAAACCTCTGCCACCACCGGCCAAATCTCCTCCGCCGCTGATGGACAAAGCTCCGCCGCCCCCTTTCTCTTTTGAAGACCGTCACTCAAAAAAAGTTATTCTTCTTAGATTCAATCGAAAAATCTTCTTCTTCTACATTTGTTCTTCTTCTTCTCATCGCAAATGGTGTTCAATTTGGGCACCATGATGAATTTCAGCTATTTATGTGTAAATGCTTATTTATTTGTGAATTATGTTTTATATATACTTGTGAAATATAACCTGAGTTGCAATTCCGTGAATTGATTTTGGATAAATTACTTGTGGAATTATTTTGAACATGGCATCATGGTAGTATAGCTGAACGAGAATATAATGAAATTGTTGAGCAACTATGCAAAATGTGGAATGATTATTTTAAAATTTTTGATCTTTTTAAGCACATTGTAACTATAGAATTAGTAAAGAGTGTTTTAAATTCTAGTTATTGTTGCAAAGTATTTAATTTCAAAAAAAATACGTGTTGTTAAATTTCATTTTATTTTATCAGTCTGCAGACATTAAAAACAAACAGTCTTTTTGTTGCAGACTGCAGATATTTGGTCCACATTTTCTCTGCAGATGTGGTCCGCAGACTGCAGACGTTCTATCACTTAAAAATTCAGATAGTCAAATTTATTAATTCAGTCGTATAGCAGAAGAAGTAAGCGTAAGATGAGCCTCAAGATGACTAGGCAGTCTAAATTGAGTCATTCCTCTGTATCAAAATAAGTGACACATTTTCCATTTTGGGGTGTATCAAAATAAGTGACACACTTTGAAAACTTCCCTTATTTGGTAAAAATAATGGGACTCACACCCACTAACTATCCACTTTAATAAAGTGAAATTACCCTTATACCCTTACTTTTACTTTTAAAACTCATTAATATCACTTTATTCAAGGAAAGTGGGACCCATTCTCCACTAATTATGTACTTTAATCTATTTTAACATCTACTTTAATCTTTTACCTCAAAAAATGTATAAGCCAATTTGTGTCACTTATTTTGATACGGAGGAAGTATGTAATTTATCTCTTATTTATTGAAATAAGACATTTAGTATTTTTGTAATTTGTAAGTAATAAGTTACCTCAATATTAAAAACATTCGGTTATACTTTGTGTATAAGGAGAATATTATTAAGTAATAAGTTACCTCAATATTAAAAACCTTATGTTATACTTTGTGTATAAAGAGATCATTGTTTAGAGAAGAATAAACGGCTTTTAATCATTTCACATTTAGTAATCAAAGTTTATTCTTCCGTAAATACTTATTCTTTGATTTGTTAACTTAATTTTCATTCAAAATTTTTTTCTATAAACTTCGTGATTTATATTATGTTACATATATGTTATAAGGCTTGTTGTGACTTAACATATCTTAACCTATATATGCAGGTACATTTGATTAGAGTTTGTCAAGTCATCCAAATGCAGCTCCCTCATTCGTCCTTTATTCCACGTGTAATCCCATTATTGGTCAACTATTTTCCTCAAAAAGTCAGCAATTATACCGCTCGATTAGGCATCAGTTAGTGATTTCCCGATTTTCACGAGGATACATTCTCATCACTTTTAATTTACAGCCTGTAAACACCGATTCATAATCTCTCTCCCTCTACTGCGTCTCTCTCCTGCAAACACCGATTCATAATCACATCTCCCACCGTCAAACTGAGACAAATGGCCACACAAAGCCTCATCAGATCCTCATCAGTAAAAGACAACAACAGAATTAAGGGATTGCGTTCTTCAGCCCTGTAATTAAGGGATTATGCCTGTACTTCTAACTGCTCGCCCAAATGTAAGTGTTTAATTTTGTTTTCTTTCATGTCACTACTTGATCTACACGTCTGTTAAACCTTTTTTCTTGTGGTTTGAAGCTCAATTTCGAGTTTCTATGTTTATTAGGTTATTTGATTGAAATTTTCGAGTTTACTATTATTATTAGGATACAGTTTGATTTAATCCGTTTAGGTCTCAATTTGACGATTTAATTATTTGATTGTTTGAAGTTTTCTGCTGAAGTTGTCCGTTTCCTCTAGGTTCATGAACACTCAATACAACATCAGGCTATAAATTGCGATTTTACAAATTTCAGATTGACTAAGACTGTAAATTTGTAATCAAATGTGACTTTAATAATATATGCTTTTTTATAAGAGAATTAATGTCTTAATATCCGTTTATTAAATGGGTTATTTGATGGTTTTACTAAGATCAATGAAAAATTGATTGTTTTTGTTACTTTAGCCCTTAGATTTTATCGAATTATGATATTGTAAGAAGGGAGAAATCATGATTTGAGAGGCTTTAGATTTTTTATGTCGGCCAAGCCTATTTAAAACCCTAAAACCCAATAAAGCAGTTATTTTAACTAATTTGAAGTATTAATCGGGCGGGAAAAATTTGTGTTTTTTCATTCGTTCCCGCTTAGAGAGGAAAAAAAGATTGGAGATTGATGGAGGAGTGAGAGTGAAGCGATTTTTGATTTCTTAAGTGTGTAGGAACATAAGTAGGCATAAAAGGTAGGAATCAATACCATTACATTATGCCACGTTGAAACAAGTTTTATCTTGCAGCCTTCAGTGGACAGTGGAAATGGTCAAGTTCAACCTAGCAATAGGTCTGCAAGCCCTTTGATTCCTGATTACATGGATCCAACACTTGGTTATTATTCAAATGGTTATCCTTATTATTGTGGAGGTAATTCTGTATCTTTATTTACTGTTGTTTTAATAACAATTAAATAAAGAATTCTGGACATTTTTAGTAGGTGCAACTTCTAATTTTTTTGTGTTTATGTTTTAGGTTATGATGGAACTACCGTTGAATGGGAAGACTATTCTAGATATATGAACTCTGAAGGAGTTGATTTGGCTAATGTATGAATATATTATTAGGTCCATGTCAACAACCTCATCGTCCAGATCATCTTAAATAGCCAGATTCGTAACATATATGTTAATTGATTATTAGGTCCAATTCTGTTTAGTTAAATTGCGGACTAAATCTATAACATTCTTATTCACATTTCTCTTCTTTTCCTTATAATTTGCAGAAATTCAAAGTGGTCTATCCAACAATTCTGTTAATGGTTGCTGTAAAACGACTTTCTCATAGCATGTGATACCATTTTATAACATTGAATTGTTTGACTTATATAATGGCTACAAATGCAGTCATTGGACTAAGAGCTGGAAAAAGGTTATTATGTTCATCATCTTATTACTCTGAACTCAGTGAAAGACTATCCTGCAGTAGCAACCTAGGGTTCATATTTGTCCCAAATACAAATTCAATTACTTCAAAAAAGTCAGCCAACTATACACATAGCCTACAAAACATTCGAGATAAACATCCCAATAGATTAACTCCGAAAGAAAAAATCAGCAAAAAATTACATATTACTGGTTCAGGAATATCTACTCGAAGACGAAGAATAGATGCTCAAAATAAAACTGCAACTAGAAACTGTTCTGTAATTCAAAATGGTGGAAATAAGCAGTTGAGATCCTTAATCAGTCCAGAACTACTTCAAAATTGTCAAAAAGGCTATCTTAAAGGTGTGAAAAATGAAGCATTACTTACTCATTCAGAGGTGGTTGCTTTATCAGACAAGATCAAAATCGGTCCACATTTAAAAGAAGAAAAGTCAAGGTAATGGTCAAATAGTTGACTTTTTATTCCAAAATTATGATTAAAAATTTAGAATACATACTTTTTTATAAATGATTATCAGATTGAAGGAAAGATTGGGATCTGAACCTACAGAGAAACAACTTGCAGCTTTCTTGAAGATTTCACGAGTTGAATTGCAAAGTAAACAGATTGAGTGCAGTTTAGCAAGAGAAAAGCTGGCATTCAGTAACATTCGTCTGGTAATGTCGGTTGCACAAAAATATAAACACATGGGAGCTGATATGCCTGATCTAATTCAGGTAGCTAATCTTTTTCCTTATCACAACTTAATGATGCAATGTTAATTATTAATATTATATTAGCATTTAATATTTAATATTGATGCAGGGAGGTTTAATTGGACTACTTAGAGGGATAGAGAAATATGATTCATCTTGGGGACACGAGATTTCTACTTATGTTTATTGGTGGATTCGACAGGTCAGGATTACAAATAAAAAATATGTTATATTCTTTGATGCTTTATCTTTTTTATTTAATTTTATTTAATGACTGTAACACCACAATCTTAGAGCCATTTTTTTTTTTAAAAAAAATATGCATACGGAAGCGATTTAAGAAAAACTATAAATCATAATTATTACATATTATAAAGGCCATTTACATATTAACCAAAATATATAAATCATTTAAAGGTGTTACTAAAAACAGGCTCGACCCGGTTTACTAAATCAGAGTACGGTCAGACTTCCAAAACCCGACTCTAGTCAAGCCAATTCCACAACCTGAAAAGAGTCAACAAATGAGGGATTAGCACGAAGCTAAGTGAATAGAAATAAACATCAAACTGCATAACCACAACAAATTAGAAAATCAAGAGAAATCAATAGGGGAAACCCGTCCAAACTTCCACAAGCAATTGGACGTTACAAGAGGATCGGCGGTCGGGCGAGGACCTTCAACTGTTGTCGGCCAACAACAGTCAACCGATGGCTTCTTTACTAGAGGCACGGTGATCCCTCCTTACATAACGAATACGAAGGAGTCCGATCGCCCCCACCAAGAGTAACGAAGCGTAGCCGAAAACCACCATAGCTAACCTCTAGAAAACATGTGCACATACTACCATTAACAAACCCACAATTAATGGTACCACTGGAAAAATCAATGAAAACCAAGAACAAATGAATTTTCCCAAATCAACCAAGAAATCGGCTCATAACCAAGTTCGCGTCGTGAACTCAGAGTTCGCGTCGCGAACTCAGAGTTCGCGTCGCGAACTAGGAGTTCACGATCGCGAACATTCTCACGATCAAGCCCCAATTTCCCTGCCACCTGTTCGTGATCGCGAACACAAGTTCGCGATCGCGAACTTCCCCAGACATCAAAATCCTGCATTTTTTCTCAAAACTCTACCATTCCCTAATTTTGTAAATCACACAAGAAGAAGGTTAAGTCCACTCACCTTAGCTTCCCTTGTGAAGAACTCAGTAGTCTTATATCACTGAGTTTCTTTTCCTTTTCCTGTTACAAAACGAATACCGAATTAGTTACCCGAAATCATTAACTTTGCATCAAGTACAAATTATAAGTCAAATCATTATTTGTGTACAACCAATTGACAACTTAACACTTGCATTTCAAAACATATTAATTGACAATGTCTAGAATTCCATTAAGTCACTTTTAAGCAATTCATCATGCATTTTTATCCAAGTTGCACATAATCGGCCCAAACGGGTCGGGACACATAATCAAGTCAAACTTGCAATTTACTAATACCACATTGACAAATTATCCATCTATCACTAATTTAAGTTATTGACATGCTACTTGCATCCATACACAAGTTTAACTAACTTTGACTTTATTTAAGTCAAATTGCACAATTTAACAACCAAACGGGTCAAGACTCGGAACTACTTCAAACATACTTCCAATTAATCAAGTAACACATTTATGACATGAAATTGATAGTCCCAAGTTAACAAGTCATCCAAAACTAAAGTCAACTTACAGGTTTGACCAAAGTCAACAATACATGAATTTAACTAGCAATTCTAGAAAACTGGTCAAAACCACAACTACCACTTAAGACATGTTAATATACTTTATAAAACTCTTATATGATCAATTTATTGAACTACAATAATACCTAACAATTTCCAAGTTAAGGTCATATATTACCAATTTGACTAGTTCATGACTTTTTACTTAAAAATCATCCAAACACTACCATATAATAATCAATTCATCAATTAAGACTTTCATAAACATACTAATGCTATTTTACTTCCAACTAAACATTCAAAGTATAAGTCAAATGTTAATTATATGCATTTAGTCAAGTTTCATCATGTAAGGCCCAAACGGGTCAAAATCGTTTTATTAACTTCCAATGTTTACAAACACCTAATTAACATTTCATCAAGTATACAATTACCATATAATAACCAACTTCATGTTAATTAGTTACACACTTTGAAACACCCAATTTTGATAATACATGGTTTACCCAAAAAGACACATACAACCACCTGTTACTAACTCAGAATTCTGATCACTTATATGGCAATATCAGTCCTGGAAAATATGATATAATTAAAGTAGACTCATAGACCTTCGAATCGACTGGTCGCACGTTCAAAACGGAGTTACGGTTGATTTTATATGATTTTTGCAAAATGGTCAAAATCTGCCAATTTTCTTTAGCTACGGGAATTAGACCAAAAACTCACCCAAACTTGTTAATTCATGCCAATTTCAACAAATCAAGTTACAATCAAACCTATACAACAATTATCACTTCTAACATGATTATATAACTTAATTAACATTTCAAGAACAACAATAATGCACATTTCATCAAGTTGGGAAAGATTCCATCTTCTTCCCAAGAACACCATTGATGGAGCTTTTATGGAAGCTTCACCATGTGGACTAAAACTAACAACAAATCATGTATTACTTGCAAGAACTCAAATAAACACCAAATCATGTATCAATTTCGGATTATGGCTAGAATTCAACAAAACTCCATAAACAAGACAACCCTAGTTCTTCCAAAGTTCAAGACTATGAAACCCTAGCTAAAGAAGGAAGAAGATTTACTTACTTAAGCTTCAATTTCCGAAAATTTCACAAGATAGGCAAGAACTACAAGGATTTCTCTTCAAATTGAGAGAAAAAGCTTCAAGTTTTGTGTGTGGTGTGTGTGTGTGTCGACTAAGGCAGGCAAGAGGAGGGGAAAATTGGACACTTCACAGACACGTGCCCATCTAAGCTTAAAATTCTGATTTTTCATTTAAACACAGTATAATACTGAAAGTCTAGGTCGCGTTTGATTTATTTAAAAATACTTATCTTACTCAGATTTTAATAACGAAGATATTTTTAGAACTGTAATTCAAAGTTTACTAAAAGTGTAATTTATCATTTTCATGCTTGATTAAAACAGTTAATACTAATTTTTAGCCCCTTAGTTACAATATGTTATATTCTAAATAAATCACATAATTTATACAAAAATAATAAACAAATAGAATTACTTATCGAAAGTAATTTAAAATTCTAGGTCGGGTCTCGGGATGTTACAATGACAGGGTGTCACGAGAACTTTTTTTGAAAATTCGAAGACACTTAGATTGCCTACTCACTTGCATGAAAGATTAAGTGCAATCAGAACTGCAAAGGCTAAACTAGAGCGAAAAGGAATAACTCAATCTTATGTTGTATTATTATAGAAATATCATTTTTTATTTTTACTCTACCTTCACCTTCATTCTGAAAATGGAGAGAAACACTTGAAGGTTAATCATATGTTAAATTAGCAAAATTTTGTTGATGTGTTTCTATTATAAAAAAAACCACATTTTTAATGCCTAGAGACAAATTTTGTTGATTGGATTTCAAAGGTTTGTTTAACCTTATTTTCAACATTATTAATAAAACTTTTAGGATTTTTAGTGCTTGATCTAATATTGATATTCCACCAAAACAATTGACAAAATAATTACCATGATTATTAATTAATTTTGAAATTCTCGAATTATTGATGTTCTAATGCTTTTTATGGAATGTATTTTGACTTTTATTTTACTCAGGTTTACACTCAATTCAATTTTAGACCACTGTGTCCATATCTATCTGAAAACTACTTGGACAGATTTCTTGCTGCATATGAATTACCTGTAAGTTGTTAATCATGAGTAAATGCTTAAATTTATTATAAATCTTAAATTTTGTTTATAAACAGACGGACAAACCTTGGATGATGCAATTGCTAGCTGTAACATGTTTGTAACATGTTTATCACTTGCAGCAAAAATGGAAGAGACTAAAATACCCACAATTTCGGATTTGCAGGTCAAGTTTCCTGTTTTTGGTGAAATAATGCATAGTTTTTTTCACTAGCCATTGATTAAATTTGCAGTGTAATGAGATCAAGATATGTAATCACCCAAGGTTTTTGACTTTTTTACACGGGTCCAACTAAACAAAATTTATTTAATTTTTGCAGTTTGGTGGATCAAGATTTGTGTTTGAAGCAAAAACAATTCAAAGAATGGAATTACTTGTTTTGAACACATTGAATTGGAGGATGCAGTTAGTAACTCCTTTTTCGTTCATTGATTCATTTATTGGAAAGCTTATTGATGATGGTCAAAGTCAAACCAATTCAAGATCTCTGATCTTGCAGTCTACACAACTAATTTTAAGTTTAATCAAAGGTTAATGATGATAGCGTTTGTGTACAAACAGTTAATTTTAATGACCATGAATATCTTGATGAAAAGAGGGGTAAATTGGTAAGTTGACAATGTAGGTATTGACTTTTTTGAATTTCAACCATCTGAGTTAGCAGCAGCAGTGGCAATTTTTGTAGTTGGAATTGATGAAAAGACCTGAATTTCTGGAATCTTTCAACATGCAAAGAAGGTAGTACATTATGCATGCTGAGATATACATTTGATTACATTTTGCTAAAAAAGTTTATTAATAACTATCGATTCTTATGTCATTTTTAAAATTATTAATATTTATTGGTATTTTTCTATAATATAAATCTTGAAGCATGCCCGCCCAGTTGGGCGGGCTATGAAGCTAGTAAGTATTATATAAGCAGATCAAAGTTTTTTTTAACAAACTTTGTTATCTATATTCTATTATTAGGATACCGCAACTATGCCGTTCAAAAAAATAAAAATAAAATAAAAAGGATACCGCAACTCCGGCGACCTACAATTTAACGGGGAAGAGAAATGAGATATGGGGTAAACAGTGGGTGGTGGTGGGGAGGGTTTGGTGGCTTTCTTGGGGTAAATGGTGGGTGGTGGTGGGAGGGTGTGGTGGTTTTCTTGGGGTAAATGTAGGGTCTATTTTTGCTATTTTAGTTAAACTACAAGAACTATATTTGTAATTTACTCTATTTTAATATACTAGTATTAATATAGATACACATGATAGAAGATATATTTTCTCATTTTCTACTAATGTTGTGACTTGTTTTACGAGTCGACTAATCAAAAGATGATCAATTATTTTGCGAGTAGCTCAGAATTAGTTCAAGTGAACCTCCGTAGCCACAAAATGATCTTTTTTCCTTAGGAAATGAATATAATACCTTCAATTTTTATGAAAATCAAATCTAATCAATAGGGTACCTTGTGGTTATAACCTTTAACTTTTTTTCAAGATATAACCTTAGATAAAAAAACAAAATAACATGCGCTTGACTTTTATCCAGTTTACCATCAAATTTACTTCAAAACCAAGTATAACCAATAACATTACTTTAAAAATAACTATAGTATGTGCAATGAAGCGGCGGATATTTGTGTAATGAAGTGTCAGATATCATGTAGGTATATTTTTAAGGCGAGTGACTGTTGTTTGGTATTTTGGTTATACATTTTTTTCTAACAATAATTATACAAACGAATGATAATTTAAATTAGGGAAAACATAATGAGGCGACAATAGTGGAAAAGAATGACGTTGACGGTCAAAATATTTTCTCGCACATACATAAAAATGAACACAACACACATAGTTCAAATTTGGAAAATAAAATCTAGTTCATTAATTTTAGGTTAATATTAAGGGCAAAAAAACAATTGAAATTAACAACCTTAATACTATATTAAATTGCATCGAAATCATTACTAATAATAAAACGCAGTCAAATAATTAACATTTGTACTAGTAACGTAATTTGTTAGAGTTTATTGTTAATACCATTAAGACCGCGGGTTCGATCTCATGAGTGTCTATTTTTTATAAACATGAATATATACTGAAATAATAAGTATATTAGAAGATTAAGAATAACTAATTTGGAAATATATCAATCATAGTAAAGATGAAATAAGGACTTAGTGTGTGTAAGTATTTTACCTGAAAATACATTACATTACATTAAATTAAAGAAAATGATTAATGTTTGTCTTTCGCATCTAACACAATATAATTATAAAATTGAAGGATGGTAGCTGAGAATTATAAGTAGGTGTTTGGTAGATCACACGGTCCACAATTTATCATCAACATATTAATATTATACACACATACGTCAACTGCCTTCCCTACTGCCTTCTGTTTGTGACCATGAACGTCGCCGGAATCCTTGCCGGAATATTTCTCCTCCTGGGGGTCTACTGTGGACTTGACCCCTTTCGACACAGTGCAATCGTTGATTTTCCTTTCTATGAGTCCATTAAAGTCGAAATGCCGGAGTGGTCTCAAGTACCGACGGAGAGAGATGCTCAAAATTTGCTACATACGTCGGAAATTAAGTTTATGAATCAAATTCAAGGACCGGAGAGTGTCGCTTTTGATCCGCAAGGGCGTGGACCATATACCGGTGTTGCTGATGGCCGGATTTTGTTCTGGAACGGGAACTCGTGGTCTGATTTTGCTTATACGTCTTCTAATCGGTAATAATGCCGTTTTTTCTCTTCGTTTTTGATATATTCCACTTTAGGAAATTGAAACGTTACTTTTCAACTTTCAAATTGTAGTTGATCTACAGTTTTTGCGGAAAAATCGTGAACTAAATTGAACTCTAAATGTGTAAATCGTTTCAACTAAATCGTATGTTTTTGGTTTTCTCTCTGCACCTAAAACTTTGAACATTTTAATTCCTCACTCACACAAAATATTTGATGTTTTGCCGTTTGTAAGAGCATTCATATATGCATGTTGCTGAAAAGCAACAGTCCGTATTTGATGTTTCCGTGAAATGAACGAATTATTCAAATCATTTTACAATAATTGAGCTCTTACCTATTGAAAAGGAGCGACAAAAGAGCTTGTGAATGAAGAATGTTTCAGCCTATGAATAATGTGAAGAAAAATTTCAAAATCATTACATAGAAAGTACTTCCATCTAAATGACTAACAAAAAGTCAACAATTACAAAACGTATGTGAGAGTGACATGTAATATGTAAAATGAACACGATTTCTTTACCAAAACACACACAAATATATGTATCTGTTAACGATTTACCATGTGTGAATTAGGCATTTTATCCAAGTGATATATTGTTCTGAAATTAGGTTATGTTTCAGGTCAGAGATATGTGACCCAAAACCAACAATCTTCGGCTACTTGAAGCATGAACATATATGTGGGAGACCTTTAGGGTTGCGGTTTGACAAGAAAACAGGTGATTTGTATATTGCAGATGCATATCTAGGGTTACTAAAAGTAGGGCCTGAGGGTGGGTTAGCCACTCCTCTAGCAACTGAAGCTGAAGGTGTTCCTCTAAAATTCACAAATGATTTAGACATTGATGATTATGGAAATGTATATTTTACAGATAGCAGCATAACATATCAACGAAGGTATGTTGGTAAATTCTCCCTATATAAGTTCACAATTTCTGACATGATTTTTTTTTTTTTTTAATTCAGAAACTTCATGCATTTAGTTTTCTCTGGAGATGACACTGGTAGACTTTTGAAATATGACCCAATCACAAAAAAGGCAAGTGTTCTTCTTGACAAGCTCCAGTTTCCTAACGGTGTCACTCTAAGCAAGGATGGTTCTTTCTTTGTATATGCAGAAGGGTGCAAAGGAAGGTGAGTAAATACCTTATAACATTATTCCCTTCATTTTAACTAGGATATTTTCCTATTAAACTAACATTCACATTAGGGAGCTGATTCTTACAAAGCAATTTTTATCCATACAGAGCAATTTCATGTCAAAGGAAAATCATGTCCTTCCTTTCTTTTTACCACATTTTGCATTTCACCCCTCCCACTAAGGGCGTTATTGTCCTTTGATATGAAATTACTCTGTATGGATAAAAATTGCTCTGTAAAAATCAGCTCTCTTTACATTATTTCAAAAAAAAATTAGTTGAATTACCTATTTGCCATTGCCATAGTTTCATAATACCTTTTTTTTTGTGTATATTATAATGATGTAGGCTAATGAAATACTGGCTGAAGGGGGAGAAAGCAGAGACAACAGAAGTAATGGCAATTTTACCTGGTTTTCCAGACAACGTAAGAACAAATCAAAAAGGTGAATTTTGGGTAGCAATTCATACTCGGCGGTCAATGTATACATACATATGCGCGTTACACACAACACTTAGAACATTTTTATTAAAACTTCCAATACCTATAAAGTTTCATTACCTTATGAGCATTGGTGGTAGGCTTCATGCTGTTGTTATCAAGTACAATTCGGATGGTCAAATCCTAAAAATATTGGAGGATGCACAAGGTAAAGTTGTAAGGGCGGTTAGTGAAGTTGAGGAGAAAGATGGTAAGTTATGGATGGGGAGTGTTTTGATGTCGTTTATTGCGGTATACAAGTTGGACTAAAGATTGTTGATTTGTGTTTTTTCATCTTTTATTGTATTGCTTTTGACATTATTTAGGTAAAGCGTGTTGTATGTGTTACAAACATTTGGTTTTGGCATCTAAAACCACTGGTAGCATGTCGTTATGAAAACTATCTTATCGCTTATAATCAATTAATCATTATGCAAGTTAGGAGACTAAACTCTTACTTTATTTAGATGAAGTTGTGTTTTCTCTGTGTTTAGACTTATTCTTCTTTCTTTCTCTTGTGGATCATTGTATTAAGTTTTTTTTTTTTTTGGAAACGGATCATTGTATTAAGTTATTTCTACGAATGAAAACTAACAAATATATATTTTTTAAATAAGATAATATTACGAAAAAGAATAATATTCCTAGCATTAACTATTGGGCGGTGACTTAGTGGTAATGGCTACCAAATGACTTCTTAGAAGCCACGTCTTCAGTCTCTTTTGGTTAGATGTCTGGGAGGAGATCTAAACCGGCAACAACAACGGTTAGATTGCATACATTAAGAACATAAGCTCGACCATCCCGAAGGAGCCTTAAAACATCTTTATATTGAAAAACGATTATAACAAACTTAAGGAATTCGAGTTTAAGAACGAAATGCGAAAGGATGTTATTGAATTTTAAGCAATGAACCCTAATCGTCAATTACAGATTAAAGAAAGAATTACAATATTAATGGTCTAAAAAACTGATTAAAGAAACTAAACAAGTTTGCTAATAAAGCTCGCCACGTGAGCGACATGTGCTATTTTTAATTCGTAACATTTTAGTCTTGCAAAATCCAAATCCATTCATTTTTAACCTTATGTCAAATTCTTATCCCCTTCTTGTCCTACAATTGAACATTAATGATGCTCTTAACTAGAATGTGACAGTCAATGGACCTTGTCCTGTGGATCACATCTTTGTTGCAAGTACATCACTTTACATCTAACTTAATAAAAGATAACAATTGATACCATTAAATTAATTTATCAAATAAGTAATGCTGCAACTAACATAGAACATCAAAAGCCAAAGATCGTTGCAATTTGTAAGTAATTTACATAAGGTTACAAAGATGTAGCCTATATTAAATATGGAATAATATTCTTCCAAAAAAAATGATTTTTACCTCTTCAACTGTAAAATGAAACTGAGTATGCTATGTTGGTTGTTAGATTTCAGACCAAACTGTTTGGATTTGTAAGGATTCCTCTGTATGTTAACTTCTTTCTGAATTCCAAATGATTCATTCAAGGAAAATAAAGAATAAATAATTTGATAATTTGCAAAAAAATTCCCTTCACACATCTTCTAATCGTCTGTAAAAAAGTACATAAGCAGCAGAAGTTTTGATCCGACCCTCATCAATAGGAGAAACATGACTATCATCAAAGTCGTACCATCTATCACCATCATGCTACATCACATTAATAAAAAACAATTATTATTAATTTTTATAAATAGATAGAAAATATTTATTTATTTTGCTTACACGAATGAAGGCAGTATAATGACCACCACCCATGCTTCCATAATGATTACTAATTGCATAAAGCATATAACGGTGACTTGATCTTCCATTGCTAAATGCAACAGATGTTGATAAGTCAAGATCCCGAATTGGAAAGTCAACATATGTTTCCAATTTATTCTTCAAAAATCTGCTGTATGAAAATCTTTTTAAATGAATTACTAGAATCTCGGGTAGTCTCCATAAGTCTAGCTTCTTACTAGCTTGCCTGTGTTTTTTGCAACCAGGACAATACCTATTTCATAATAATAAATTATAGAGTAAGTTACATAAATGGTCCCTGTGGTTTGTATGAAATTATGAAAACAGACACTTACCACATGTCTTCAGGTCCAAGTGGTTCTTCCTTAAGAAATGCTTCCAAACATTTATACAAAGAAATAGATTCTTGAGGTTTTTTGCTAAATAAAGCAGGCTTGTAAACCTCAGCTGGTGAGCCTAAAAGGCGTTGGTCAAATTGGTCAAACATGTTATCAGACCAGCACACGAGAACTGTGAGTTGACCAGTCAACTCTGTAGAGTCTAACATATCATCCATAATAATCTCAGAAGTTTTAGCAGTTCCGTTGTCATCGGTAAGATAGAATTTGACTTCACAATTAGAATGTGAGTTCAAATCTTTTCCATTAACAGTTTCTATTGTGTCTTCAGTAATTGAAACAGTTTTGTTTTCTGTTGGTTCTGTTAGAGTGATGTCATCATTTTCTATGGAATTCTTGGCCTTTTTTGTCAAAGGTTTTAATATTTTGAAATATAAATCGCGAATATCGTTTCCCTTTTTAATTTCACCACATGCTACAAGAGGAAGCCCGAAAGCCTTGCAACTTAATTTAAGGGATTCGGATATTGAATTCCTGAGAAAATAAGAATTCATTATGTTTATTTAAAAAAAATAAAAATAAAAATAAATAGAACAGATAACATTCAACCTACTTTTCTGGCTGCTGATGAACAAAAACAACCCGAGAAAATTTATCAGAATTATTTTGTAACTTATAACCAACAAGTCGATCATCATCCCTAATTAAAGATAATGAATCCGTGGGCTCCACTAGAAAACGAATAATATGATTGTTGTACACCTGAAAATAATCAATTATATTAAGCAACAAACAAACATAACTCAACATAAAAATAATTATATAAAAGTAAAAACTTGCCTCAGCCACCATTAGGGTTTCATCATTCCCTAAAGAACACATGGGACCCAGAGAACGAACAAGATCATCAAACTTTCCTTGTTTTGGAACAGTAACTGTAACTGGAGTTGGTTGACTACTTCCATCAGAGGGCACAATGGTCAAAGTCATAGTTCTCATTGATGTTGATGGTAAAGGTAATGATAGATACATGAACGGGTCAAATGTGACTGAAACCTTTTTGCAGATTGGACATACTAGAGTTGACCGATATTGACCCTGCCATTATAATCAACAATAAAAAAAAATTCGGTTTGTTTTATACGGAGTATATCATATAACGTTTTTGATCATATGTAAGACACTAATTATTTAGGGCAATTTTTTTTTTATTAGAAAAAACATTACTTACTTGACAAACATCAACTATAATGGAATCATTACGGGCCAAATGATTCTGCCAATATTCATCAGCAATATCTTCATCTGGTCTGCCATCTCCATCTTTTGCTTCAACATACGGTTTACATTTAACCCGATTTAAATCTTCGTGAAGTCCATCTAATAAAAAAGCAAGCAGTTCCTACAATTACAAAATCATCATTTTAGACTTCAAATTTTCACACACACACACACACAAAAAAAAAAAAAAAAAAAAAGCAGCAAGAAATGAGTACAAACTTGAGAATCGTGTTGATTGAAGCCACTGAATTGAGGGGCAAAATGGGCAAGTTTTGACTTGAATGTTCTTGGTGGGACAGCTGTTGCTCCAGGAGCCCATAATGTCTTTAACAGATCCCCAAAAGCAGTTGCAATCTCACCCTGGTTAATATGTAAAGATTTCATCATTGGAAGGAGACAAGAATTTTGAGTATCACAAGGATAGTATGGTAATCTTGTACTTTTTTCTTGGGTTAATTTCACAAAGTAGTAACAAAGTTCCAAAATTTTTCCATCTAGGTAACTCAAACGTTGATTTTATTCTATAATAATAATCAAGTTTCAAAAGTGTTTGAATCATGAGAAACTTACCTTCTATTACAAGTTAACAGGCCACCTTCTAATATATTCATCTAATTATGTTAAAATGACTAGGATAAATCAATTAAAAAATTAAATGGGAAAATATTGTTTATGAATTCATCGGTAGGTATGGCCGTATGGTGCAATTTCATGCATGAAACAATTCAAACCCCTCAAGATTTATTTGTCAGATCATAAAATTCAAGAAAATGAATTTATTAGCTTTTTTAGATTATTAGTTAGGTTAAATAAGGAGGACAAAATCAATTATTTGTTTTCTTAGATTATTAATCGGTTTTTATGTATAGGTGACCTGGTGACCTATAATAGAAGGTAAGTTTCACATGATTGGAACACTTTTGAAACTTTGTTACTACTTTGTGAAATTATCAAATTAACCCGTTTGCTGTTCTTGTAAGATTGAGAAAATTTCATGAATATGGATCAACCCAACCCATACTAAAAAGTAGCTATTTTGTAATCATAATTGACCCGTTTTGACTTTTGACATACAGAAAAAATTAATAACAGAAACAGAGTAACATACATTCATGCCCAATGGATTATCATGATTAATTTCTTTCTTGTGATCTCCAAGAAAATAATCAACAAGCTTTGATGTGTGAGCAAGACATTGTAGAGAGCTATTCATAAAACAAGTATTTCCCAGATTTTGTAGGCCCGTTAGGCCCAATGAGCCCTTCTCACAATACCTTGCAGTTGGGGCACAGTTACCGTTGATCTTTGATGAAGTTTTAACCACCTCATCTTTTTTCATGTCTTTGTTTTTATTCAATTCTGATAAACCATAAACTTGCAATTCCAACAGAATCTGGGATGATAGAGATAGATATATTAAGAAAGCATATTCAATTAAATATAGAAACATAAACACATGATATATGACTTACATCTTGTTCTGACTGTCTTGGAGATTCTTTTAAATTCTTATTTTTCTCATTTAAAAGAAATTGAGTTGTTTCTCCAGAAAAATCCCGTAGCTTGTAACGACCCGAAATTTGTAAATAACTAAATTGAATGAAAATATGATAATTATGGATAAATTGTTTAAAAAAAAAATGGTAAAGGAGTGTACCACTGACACTGGCCACATATTGTGACCGGACACCCGACCCAGCAACATGTGCATTCCCCGGCAAATCACCTAACAATGATATCCACACCTCTGCTTGGGCTCGATATACGAGACCCAGCATTTTCAGCACAGAGGGGGACCCACGTTTCAACGGAGGCTGGTGGCCACAAGGGGGGTTTCACGGGGTTTGAACCCGGGACCTCCCACATAGGAGGCCCAAGTCTTACCAACCGCGCCCACCCTTGTGGTTAGGATAAATTGTTTAAAGAACGTAGGAATTGGTTTCGTGTCGTTTGGAGACCGTATGAGAAAGTTATGGGCGAAACCGGGTCGAAACCTAGACCGAAAAGTGCAGCCCTGCTGTACGAGGGAAGTTCACGGCGTGAACTATAGTTCACGATCGTGAACTCCCTCCAGGGATTGTTGTATCTGGCGATGGTAGATCACGATCCGTTAACGATCGCGAAGTTCGCGTGCAAGGGAAAGTTAGCGACGCGAACTTAGTTCGCGTCGTGAACTATGGTCGAGCAGCTTTAAGTCGGGTTTTGGCTCATTTGATGCCATATCGAAACCCTAGCTTCTTCTTTGGCGATTTCCGAGCTTGGAGGCTGATTGAGGTCGAATCCTTCACAAATCTTTGGTAGATTTCACTCCTAGTTGAAGATTAAAGGTATATCTTCACTCTTTGATCTTTGTAGCTTAAGATCTATGTGTTTGGATGTAAGGGTTTGAAACCCTAGTTCATGGGGTTATGGATTATGGTGATATAAATGATGGATATGCTTAATAGATGGTGTATTATCAAAGGAAACAAGTGTATGATTATGATTTGTAAGAATCTTAAGGGTTGGTTAAACCTAGGGTTTGGTAAATCACCATATTTGGGGGAAATGTGTTAATAAGTGTTATCTAGAGATAGATGAACACAATAGTAGTAGTATGTGATGTTGATAATCTTATGATTATTGTTTTAGGCTGTTGGTGAGATCTTAGAAGGTTGACCGAATCGTGAAGCAAGGAGATTGACGTAAGGAATACGGTTGGAGCATTTTATTGCTAAGGTGAGTACATGTGAACTTTAAAACTGGGTACATAGCGGTAAAGAAATATTTTTTTAATATGTGACTATTAATGATAAACTAGTTATATAATTTCTCTATATTAACTAGTTGCTTGATTTTGTGAATACTAAGTGAGACTAGTATATGGATAGTTTGTATGTTGGTCTTATGGTATTGATGATGGATGTGACATATAGTCACATGAAATAGTTAAGACGGGTAGTTTGAAATAGGACAGGTACATGATAGATTCGGAGGCATTCTGAATTATCATGGTATCTTTAATCTGGTGGATTGGAGGCATTCCGATCTCCCAACACGATGTTGGATCTCACTGAATTGGAGGCATTCTGATTAGTGAGATAAGATGGGTCACCTTGCTTAGACAGGGTGACAAAGGGGGTTCTACTGAACTGGAGGCATTCTGGTTAGTAGGACAAAAATGAGGTCTCGTTGGATTGGAGGCATTCCGAACAACTTGACGGGTCGATTAGTGATTGAATGTGATGGGATTACCGAGGAGGTGATCGATGTATATGAATGTGTTAGGGGTACCGTGGAGGTAACCATAGTATATAAATATGTATGTCTATATATATATTTAGCATGTGTAATCATTTATATATTAATGTCGGGTCTAAAACCCATGTATCTCACGAGACAATTTTGTCTTACGTACTATGTTTGTTTGTGATGCTATGTACTCAGGTTCGGGAGCTAAGGATTAGGTGCGTTTCCTAGTGAAGGCGCACGGGTTAGTAGAGATAGCAAGGTGGATTTATGTTTGGCTTTGGTTATGATATACTTTGTAACACCACTAGTGACTTTTATTTTATACCAAGGTTTTTGTAAATCCATATTTTGGGACAATACTCTAAATGATTTAAATTTAAAAGGATTTTACGGAAATATTTTGTATTAAAAATTTGAGGTGTTACATAGCTGCACAAAAAATTGTAAATTTCTCATTAAACAAAGAGAAAATTAAATAATAAGATTAGTAGTTCAAGATCAATCAACCTGAATACACTTACAAGTTCAGACTCTACACTAAAAATCTTGCAGGCTCTTCGAAAGCACTCAAGAGCATTATCCTGTAAATAAAACAAAGAAAAAATACAATCATAAATATTAGATTTTTTTTTCTTTCAATTTTGAAATGTTTCATGGTAAAATAAGGATAAAATAACTGAACTTACACGGTTATTTTGCAGCAATCAAGGAAATATACAAGTATAGTTTATAGTTATTACTAGATTAAAAATTTATATTTACCTTTTTGTTTATTCTGACACCCAATGTGCTGGTCTCTTGCAAAACAGAAAGCTTGAGTTGTAAAGGATATACATCAGCCATACTCATATCATGATCATCTTCTGCTGCTGAAGAACTCTTTGTTGTGCCTTTACTGTCACTATGCCTATACATACACAGAAGCAACTACTGCTACAAACCTATATATACATATGCAAAACATTAACTCAAACTAGGAAGCAAACAATCACCCAAATTTCAATCTATTGATCTGTGATAAAATTAAATAGCTAAAAAACACTGACCATTTAAGTGCTTGAAGCCACATATCTGCAGAAACCAATGCATAATTTCGTCCAGATACTCCATTTACATCATTATCATTGTTATCAATATCATCATCGTTATCTTTTTCATCAGCTTTTTGATCTTCTTTCCTAATAAGGTTAAACGCAAGATCTGATTTAAAAATGTTATTCAGAATCTTCATTGGACCACCATAAGAAGGCGATGTCGGCGACACATCGTATAAAACCCCTCTCGTTTTCTTCTTCTTCTTCGTGGTCCCCCCATCTGGATCACAACATCCGTCAGCTTCCTTCCACCACCTGCGGATTTCAAATAAATCAAAATAAAATTAGAATGATTGATTTCGTTGTCTGATGATTTTGATTAGGTTTGATTAGGTTGAGACCTGAAAGGGACCAAGTATAGACGACGGTTGTCGGAGCATTGCGATTGGGAAGTGTCGGGTGGCTGCTCGGATGAACAAGAAGGGGAAACTTCCATTATTAGAGAGAGATTGTTAATGGCGATTTTGCATGAATTGAAAAAATGTCAGAGAGAATGACGGAGTTGCAGAGAGAAATCTCTCGTTGTTGCAGACAGGAAGAGAAGAGAAGAGACCACAGATGCGAACCGATGCAATCGGGTCTTAACTTAATGCTTGTCTTTTTATTTTCAATCTTTTTTAGTCACACCATTTAAAATGTATTCATATGCATTTCATTTTAAATTGGTTAATTTAATAAAGTTGATTTAAGTGTAATCGGATAAATTTGTTAATTAAATGTAGTCTTAATAAATATTGAGCAACTAATTGTGGTGTGAGTGCATATTTGTTGGAATTTATTATAATTAAAATACACTAACTCGACGAGGGTCCCGGGGACAGCGCCCCTGGTAACTAGAGATGCAAACGGGTACGGATAGTAGCGGGTACTGCAAAAACTCGTACCCGTACCCGACCCGCTATTTCACCCGTACCCGCCCCGTACCCGGTCAAATCCCCGTCGGGTTCGGATAGAAAAATCCCCGCCGGGTACGCGGAACCCGACGGGTACCCGTTCAATAAATTTTTTTAACAAAATAGCAAAAACATTTAATACTCTTAGTTCGTTCAGGCATATTTCGTTCAATACGTAATGGACTAACGGGTGACGGACCAAATTTTAACCGTTATTAGATTGGGCTAATGAGAGATTAAGAGTTTGACTAAGTTTGGGTAGTGACTAGTGGACTAAACCTGTATTAAAAAAAATTACACATTAATATATATTCGGGTCGAGTATAAACGGTGCGGGTATTATAAAATCTATACCCGTACCCGACCTTCTATTTCCATACCCGTACCCGCCCCGTGCCCGGTCAAATCCCCGTCGGGTTCGGGAAGAAAAATCCACGCCGGGTACGGGGAACCCGACGGGTACCGTTCAATAAAAAAATATAACAAAATAGCAAAAACATTTAATACTCTTAGTTCGTTCAGACTTATTTCGTTCAGACTTATTTTGTTCAATACGTAATGGATTAACGAGAGACGGGCCAAATTTTAACCGTTATTAGATTGGACTAATAAGAAATTAAGAGTTGGACTAAGTTTGGGTAGTGGCTATTGGGCTAAACCTGTATTAAAAAAATACACATTAATATATATATATATATATATATATATATATATATATATATATATTCGGGTCTGGTATAAATGGTGCGGGTATTATAAAACCCGTACCCGACCCGTCCCCGCTCTCGGGTATGAAATTTAAACCCATCCCCGACCCGTTACCCATTTAGACGAGTAAT
The DNA here is from genome assembly GCA_963853835.1 of Calendula officinalis. NCBI lineage: Eukaryota > Viridiplantae > Streptophyta > Magnoliopsida > Asterales > Asteraceae > Calendula > Calendula officinalis. Next base: position 68,851,780 of record OY970824.1, on the reverse strand, counting down.
ACCCGTCCCGTAAGACTCGGGTACCCGCACCCGCGGGTCAAATTTGCATCCCTACTGGTAACGGGTTCCAAGGGGTAGCGCCCCTGGCTGGGGTCGAGCTGCCATGTCAGCTTGGGAATTTTTTATTTCGGATAATATTGCTATATGAAAATCGCATGGAAAATCCAAGTTTGAGATTCGAACCTGGTTTTGACCCCAAGGATTCGACCCAATTTTTGGCAGTTTTTAGCACTTCTTTGCGGTTTTGAAACTGCCAAAATGCAGTTCCCAACAGTTTGTGGAACACAGAGATTTCATCCGAAGTTTGGTCATTTTTTCCTAGTACGAATTCACATAACACACACATTCTCAGTTTTTGAGAAACGATTATGATTTTATCCGATTTGAGGTTTCGATTGTACCATTGAAATGCTTTTATCTGATAGTGATTCACAACTATAGAATTTTCCAACCATTCAAAACTAGTATCATCTGACACTTAGACCGCTGCCAACGGAGCGTCACCACCACCCGTCGGGGGAGTTTTCGAGCCGTCGTGCCACGACGACGTTGGCACCAGCCCGTCGTGGCTTGCGTCGTGGAAAATACGTCGTGTTTTCGACGGCATTGGGAAGGCGTCAGGAGCGTGTGTGGGGCCGAGGGAGCGTCCAAATTGAATTCAAAATTCAATTTTTTTTCCTTTATCCTATTTTTTACCTATAAATACAACACCCTCACATTCATAATTTTACACCACTTCTCCCACTTCTTCATTACATATTTTCCAGATTTTCATCATGAGTCGTAGATCGAACTCCTCCCCGTCAAATGATCACTTCCAAAATTTGTTAAACACCCGTATCCCGTCACCAGCATATTCGTCAAATACTGGACAGACTAGCCAGCCCAGCCCGAGCAACGTCGCATCTGGTTCGGGTTCGGGTTTTATGCCGTTCCACTCCACCCCCGGCGGTTTCTCGAACCAAGGCGCTGTTCAACCCGGTTTTCAACCCGGTTTTCAACCCGGGTATCAACCCGGTTACCAACTGGGTTATCAACCCGGTTACCAACCAGGTTACCAACCCGGTTACCAACCCGGTTACCAACACGGTTTCCACCCCGGTTTCTATGGCTCCGGTTATCATCCCGGTTCGGGTTCGGGTTCTGGCTATCAACCCGATTTGCAAACTGAATCCCCGCCCGAAGCGGAAGAGGAAGACGAAGACGAAGGACAGGGCCCACAAGCGGTTCCCGACCCGATCGAACCAAGCAGGGGAACGGGAAGAAGAAGAAGAGCTACACCAGCGGTTAGGGAGCCTGGTACGGTGCGGAAGTGGTCCATCCAGGAGGCTGTTATTTTATCCCAGCGGTGGATAAATGCTTCAGAATCCGCAGAACGCGGGAACTCACAATCTGGTGATCGACTTTGGGGAAAGATTGAAGCTGAGTACAACTCACTAGTTGATACAAAACGCACCAGAAGTCAACTCCAAGGGAAATGGAACAAGATAAAAATGGATGTTCGGAAGTTTGGGGAAATCTATAAACGGTTCGAGTCAAGTCTACAAAGTGGGGCCGATGACCAAGACATGCTCAACGCCGCAAAACAACAATTTTATGACAACAACAACAGGAGGAACTTTTTGTACGAACAGTGTTGGCACGAACTAAAAGATTACCCCAAGTTTTGGGTAGATTACAACGTGATGAATCCCCAACCCACTCCCGTGCCCAACCCGGTGAACCTTGGCGAAGACAACACCAACCCGCTCCCTTCCACAAATATGGAAGGTCTATTCCGTGACGACCCGATCCGTCGACCAATCGGTCGTAACGTTAGCCGGCGTACGGCAAGTTCCTCGGATGCGACTTCGTCACGGTATTCAAGTGACGAAACTCGTGACCGTATATGTGAGAACGCCATACTGCAAGCCGACACTTTGAAGACTATCAAAGAAGCGACTGTGGAGAAAAAGATATCGGATGCTTTCAGAGTCCTTCATTGTTCGGTTCCCGATAATTTGAGCCGAAGAGAGCGAAAAGCGGTTTTAAAATATCGCCGGAGTTTATTGGACAAATACGCCGATCCGGACTCATCCGATGAGGGAGAAGACAACGACGAGTAGTTTTTTTTTTTTTTTTTTTTTTAAGTTTAGTGTTTTTTTTTATGTCTAATGTTTTTTTTATGTCTAATGTTTTTTTTTTATGTTTTAATGTTTTTTTTAAGTTTAATGTTTTTTTTTAATTTTAATGTCTTTTTTTTTAATTTAATGTAATGTTTTTTTAATTAATGTAATGTTTTTTTATTTAATGTAATGTGTTTTTTTATTAATTAAAATGGTGATGTGGAAATGATGATGTGGAAAGGATGAGTTTAGTGATGGGTAGGGTTGGCACGAACGTGTCAGTAGCGGGTCAGTAAGGATGCGATAACGTGGCGCTAGTGATGGGTTTAGTGATGCCTTAAGGTTGGGAGAGGCCTTAGCAAATAAAATGTTTCAAAAGGGATCAACAGTTAATATTGTAGTAAAAAAATAAAGAATATGACAAATAATGGAGAATTGTATCTTGTTTACAGGGATTCAACTATGAGCTAGCGACTTACTCTTGATCTCGAAATTCATTAACATTTTCTCTTCCTCGTCTTTTTCAATAGCTAGCAGCTCCACCTCGTATGTGTGCTTATTCAGATGGGCTTCACCGTCTTTGAGCACAACAATAGAGACTTTCGAAACTTTTGGAGCTTTAGTTTCTCAAAAAAAAATAACATAATAATAATAATAATAAAAGATATGGAGGACATAGACATTATTAATGGTGCTAACGAATTTGTGATCAATACCTTAATGAAATAGAACCACGCGACCTTGACTAATGTGTTGAAACGACTACGAGGTAGTTTTTAGATCAACAATTCTCAACTATGATGGTAGATTATAATGATGATGATGTCATTACATGTATCTAATATGCTCTGATACTATATGTGTATAGCCCTCATGAAGAGGGGTGAATACATTTTTCTAAAATTTCTTTGATTCTTTATTGGAGTTAATAACGAATTACATTTAGTATGCGGTAACATGATATAATAACTAACATTAAATATAAATATGTCGTTCACAATACTCAATACATTAAGTGTTTGCACAAGTAGGCAAGTGTAAGGACCAAACTCCAAAAACGACCATTTTTACATCATTTACCACAAAACTCCATTCCAAAACCAAAATACGAGTATTTGAGACATAAATACCAAAGACATACTTACAACATACCAACTAACTAATCCGGATACAAACCAACTAAAACAACCCAAAACATAAATGTACCAAAATACTACAAGTCTATACCAAAAGAGAAGCACTTCAAGGCTTCAAGATCAACTTCAAGTATCCACTAACTTCAAGAATCAACTAACTTGTTCTTGCTTTTATCTTTTCCTGAAAATGGTGACAACTAAACGGGTAAGCTATAAAAGCTTAGTGAGTTCCACAATGTATAATGTTATACTAAATAATTATATAAATCAAAATAAATAATCAACCAATGTCAACGGGTCAAAGTACCGGGTTAACACAATCATGTCATAACAAAACATCACATATCAATACCGGGTCACCAACGAACAATGTACAATCCCGGATTCAACAAAGTGCGTCATTCCCTCTTAGACCATTAGGGAATGAGGCCGATGAAGGTGATCAAAGCACCCCTAAATGAGTCCAAGATCCAGCTTCACCACCACGGTCCATACCACTCCTCCACCAGGTACTCCCGCGTCCACCGCCCAACATATCACACAAAGTAATACTCGAGCCGCCATGGGTCCTCACGAAACGAAATATCACTCAAGGCATTCCACTTAAACGGGTCAAGGCAATGTTACGGTTCAACAAGGTAGTCTCAATGTCCAAGGAAAAACACAAGACATTCAATCGAAACGAATACTAATTAACCACATTGCACATATATAATTAAAAGTATACACATTGCACATAGTGAACTCACAGTGTTGTTTAATTGGGCACGAACTCAAACCGAAAGCCTCAATCAAATATTGAGTTTCCAAAGTGTAGACACTTATCACAAGCTCCCAATATGTTCTATTTAACCCCTGGAGTATACATACGAAATTTCATAAGCAAATATTACCATTAACCCTATCTATGATCTTTTCAATTGACAATTTGTTTCTACATGTTAAACAACCTTCTGTTTACTCAGTTCTGACCTACTTAATCTCAAAGATACTCAATGAAATTTTTATCATTCGTTTTACTCTTTAATAGGTTTCCAATGCCCCTGACCTCATATTTTTATGATTTTTCTATGATTTTCTATGAATTTTACAATACAACAACGTCATGCTGTCAGAAATCAGCTTAGCAGCACTGTAACAAATGCGATTTCCGCCTATCTTAGAGCCAGAATTTACTTTCTTGAACAAAATAAGAAACAAAGAAGAAATCGATACGGTTCGGATGCCACTGGATTCACCCCTAAACGATTTTTCTACAATTTTCTATGGTTTTTACAAAACAGTGCTGCAACACAACTTTTAACTCGAAAATTTCTAATTTCTTACAATTTACCCATGGTTTTAGCTAAATAACTTGAATCCATCATAACCTAATCATAATATCATGATATTAGAAAGTTTCTAACAGAATTTAAACCCTAATTTTATGATCTCTTGAACTCAAATGAAAGATTCTAGTAAAGATTGAAGTTTTACCTTTGAAATCTTCAATATTCTTGTGAGATTTCACCAATTTCTTGTTCAAATCAACCATGCATGAAGTTCTTCAAGTTTCCAGAATTTTAGAGAGGTTTTAGGGAAGAAATGGGGAAGAAAATGATGGAATTTCGTGGGTTTTGGGGTTTAAATCCGAGTTGGGTCGGGTTTGACCCGGTTTGGATCCATTTTGACCACTAAATACTTAAAACCCCATAACTTTTCACTCGGGCCTTTGTTTTCGATGAGGTTTTCGCCTACGCGTTCGGAATGAAATTATCTATAATCCTCAATAAAAATATTGCAGAAAACATTCAACAAAAATAACATTTTTATATACCTTATTGTGAGCATTTAAGCAATTACCACTTATTTACAATCGTTCGTTCATGCGTGCTCTTCTTAATCATTCTATACTTATCATATTATTCAAGTTACTTAAGAGTAATAATATATTTTAGAGGAAACGAAATCATGTATGTTACAATTACCTCCTCCTTTTGAGAATTTCGTCCCGAAATTAGGTTGACTTGAACAAGAACGGATATTTCTCGATCATATCTTCCCTTCTTTCCCACGTGCAATTCGGGCCTCTATGATGTTTCCATTTGACTAACACTAACTGAATTTCTTTTTTCTTGAGATTGACCGACTTTTGGTCAATTATTTCTTCCGGTTCCTCTACATACTTCAATTTCTCGTTGACTTTGACTTCGGTCAACGGTACCGTTTCCACGTGTTCTCCAAGGCTCTTCCTTAAATAACTAACATGAAACACATTATGGATACCCGCCAATTCTTCCGGTAATTCTAGTCGATAAGCTTGTTTCCCGACCCGTTCAATAATCTTAAATGGACCGATAAATCGAGGGCTCAATTTACCTTTCTTACCAAATCTCATAACGCCCTTCCATGGCGACACTTTTAACATCACATAATCGTCTACCGAAAATTCTATCGGTTTCCGCCTTTTATCCGCGTATGACTTTTGACGATCTTGGGCCGTTTTCATACTTTCCCGAACAATCCGAATTTTATCACTTGTATCTTGGATCAACTCGGGTCCCACCAACACCTTTTCTCCAACTTCTCGCCAACACAAAGGTGTTCGACACTTTCTTCCATATAACGCTTCATAAGGTGCCATTCGAACTGAGGAATGATAACTATTATTATATGAAAATTCGGCTAACGACAAATATTTATCCCAACTTCCCCCGAATTCTAAAATACAAGACCTAAGCATGTCTTCCAAAGTTTGGATCGTTCTCTCGGTTTGCCCGTCCGTTTGTGGATGATAAGCGGTACTAAGAGCTACTTTCGATCCCAATTCTTTTTGCATGCTACTCCAAAAATTTGAAGTAAATCGAGAATCCCTATCCGATACAATCTTCAAAGGAACACCGTGCCTAGCAATTATCTCGTCTAAATATACTTGTGCCCATGAATCCATCGGTGCCGTTTCTCTCATAGCAAGGAAATGCGCACTTTTGGTTAAACGGTCAACAATCACCCAAATACAATCGTGTTGAAGAGCGGTTCTCGGAAGTTTGGTGATCAAATCCATGGAAATTTCTTCCCACTTCCAAACAGGAATGCTAAGTGGTTGCAAACTCCCGTAAGGTTTTTGATGTTCGGCTTTAACTTGTGCACAAACATTACATTCTTGCACAAACTTCCCGATATCCTTCTTCATTCCCGGCCACCAATAATCCAATCTCATGTCATGGTACATTTTATTCATACCCGGGTGAATTGAGAATTTTGAACTATGAGCCTCTTTTAACACATCAATTCTCAAATCTCCAATTCTCGGTATCCATAATCGGTTATTAAAAACTTTGACACCCCGACCATCCACTTCCAAATCTTTCTCATAATTCACCATCCTTTCCTTCTTAATATTTTCGGGGTTTAATGCCTCATCTTGCCACTTCTTAAGATCATCGAGTAAAATAAACTTCAATGTAGTGGTGGATATTACATAACACATACTCGAATGATAAGGCTTACGACTTAAAGCATCCGCGACTACGTTAGCTTTACCGGGATGATACAAAATCTCACAATTGTAATCTTTTATGAGCTCCATGGCACGTTGTTGTCGCATATTCAACGATTGTTGGCTAAATATATATTTAAGACTCTTATGATCGGTAAAGAGTTGGAATTAGTCCCATACAAATAATGCCGCCAAATCTTTAGTGCAAACATTACCGCGGATAACTCAAGATCATGAGTCGGATAATTCTTTTCATACCCCTTCAATTGACGGGAAGCATAAGCAATAACTTTTCCCCGTTGCATGAGAACACACCCGAGCCCCATTTTCGATGCATCACTATATACAACGAAGTCTTCCTCACCCTCGGGTAATGACAAGATTGGAGCATTTGTCAAACAATCTTTTAACACACTAAAAGCTTTCTCTTGTGCCTCACCCCATTCATAATTCACGTCTTTTCGGGTAAGACTTGTGAGAGGCACGGCAATACGAGAGAAATCTTTAATGAATCGGCGGTAATAACCCGCGAGACCTAAGAAACTTCGGATCTCGGAAGCATTTCGAGGCACTTCCCAATTCTTAATCGCCTCGATCTTGAAAGGATCGACCGATATACCTTCACCTGATACCACATGACCAAGGAATTGAACTTGGCGCAACCAAAATTCACATTTGGAAAACTTGGCGTACAATTTCTCTTTTCGCAACAAATCAAGAATTTCATGAAGGTGCGATGCATGATCACTTTCAGATTTAGAATATACCAAGATGTCGTCGATAAAAACAATAACCGACTTATCCAACATAGGACGACATACCCGGTTCATCATATCCATAAAAGCGGCCGGAGCATTCGTTAAACCAAATGGCATGACTAAGAATTCATAATGTCCATATCTAGTTCGGAATGCGGTTTTTGGTACATCTTCTTTATAAACCTTCAACTGATGATAACCGGACCTCAAGTCAATCTTAGAAAAATAACTTGCACCTTGCAATTGATCAAAAAGATCATCAATTCTAGGCAACGGATATTTGTTCTTGATTGTCACCTTATTAAGTTCTCTATAATCGATACACATCCGCATCGTCCCGTCTTTCTTTTTAACGAATAAAACCGGTGCACCCCACGGTGACACGCTCGGTTGAATAAACCCTTTATCAAGCAGCTCTTGCAATTGACTCATAATTTCCTTCATTTCTGCCAGGGCTAAACGATAAGGAGTTTTGGCGATTGGAGCCGCACCCGGTACAAGGTCAATTCGAAATTCTACCTCTCGATCGGGAGGTAATCCGGGTAAATCCTCGGGAAATACATCCGGAAATTCATTAACAATTGGAACATCTTTCACGGATTTCTTAACTTCTACAACCGGGTTAAGAACATAAGCTAGATAGGAATAGCATCCATGAGACATCAATTTACTAGCTTTCAAGAAAGAAATAACCCGCCTATTTTTCATTTTTCTATCACCATACACATACAAAGGTTCTTTTCCTAGTACGGGAATTCTAATCCTTTTCTCATAACACATGATGTCGGCATGATACTTCGACATCCAATCCATCCCGATGATAATATCGAAATTTGGCAAATCTATCAATACTAGATTTACTAAGAATTTATGATCATCTATCTCTAGCGAGCAATTCCTAAATATACGATCGGCTACCAAAGTCACACTACCCGCAGTATCAACACATAATGGATTCAACAGGAGATGGGAGCACAGATAAAAATTTAGCAAATTTCACAGATACGAAAGAATCAGAAGCTCCAGAATCAAACAATATATGAGCGGGTTGGGAATTAACAAGGAATGTACCAGAAACAACAATCGGATCTTCCCGGGCTTCCTCCGGGGTCAACTGAAAAGCACGGCTTCTAGCCCTGGGAACCTCCTCCTTTTGACTCGATGGTTCTTTCCACAAGTTTGACAATCTCGATTAGCATCCGACTAAAATATTAAAATAGTTAAACACAATTTATAAACATATACGTAACATGATACTTAATTTAACTTTAATCTTACTTGAATAGAGAACGATTGAGATTGGCCACGAGGCCGAGATGACCCTTGAGATTGGGTTCGACGGTTAGGAGTAAATCGATTAAAACGACCGGAGGGCGACGAAGTAGTTTGCTCTACTTTTTGACGTTTCGATTCGGGAGTCAACTCTCCACGAATACTCAAATCATGCTCTCTTCTCCGAGCATACTCTACCGCCTTAGCAAATGACGAGATGTCACGATTGTTCAAGAAGTCTTGGATTTCATACCTCAATCCCTCCACAAACATTTGAATCTTCTCGACTTCAGTCGGAATGTACTTCGTGGCAAATTGGGTCTTTTGGTTGAACAAGGTCTCATACTCATCCACCGATAAAGTTCCTTGTTTGAGTTCTAAAAATTCCTTCTCTAACCTTCTTCTCATATCATTTGGGCAATATTGTTCAAGAAATTGGGCCTTGAACGAATCCCAACTCATGTGATCTTTTTCTTCTTCATTCAAGATCTTAAACGTGTTATTCCACCAAGTTAAGGCCTTATCCGTGAACATGGCCGTGGCATAAACCGTTTGATCATTCTTGTCTACACGAGAAATACGAAACACTTTTTCGGTGTTTTCCAACCATAACAATGCATTAACGGGATTTGTCACACCCGAGAATTCCGTGGCTCCACTACTACGGAAAGCTTTAAATGTGACCGAACCCGATTTCTTACTCGGGGATTCATCAACTACATTTTCCTTCTCCCTCAACTTTTCTTTCTCTTCACGTCTAAATTGTTCAAAGGTTGCCCGGACCATGTCTACCATCCTATTCATCAACCTTTCCTCTCTCGGAGATACCACTTCTTCTTCTTCTTCACGATTACTAGGGTTTGTTCCTTGAGTTCGAGGACCCGAAGGAGTCAATTCAGGTTGTTCCGCACTTTTCGAACCATCATTATCATTGTTACTACTTCCTTGATCCATACCTAGCTGAAATTTATGAGAAGATAAAGAACATATTAAATAATACTCACTCTAGCATTTCTAATGTCCCACAATTACATATCCAGCCTATGGTTTGTATCCGACCTAAACTCTTAGTCTATACACTATACCATCAACGCCTAAGTTTGAGTCTAGTACCACAATGATACCTAGTTCACTCAAACTAATGCTCTGATACCATATTGTAAGGACCAAACTCCAAAAACGACCATTTTTACATCATTTACCACAAAACTCCATTCCAAAACCAAAATACGAGTATTTGAGACATAAATACCAAAGACATACTTACAACATACCAACTAACTAATCCGGATACAAACCAACTAAAACAACCCAAAACATAAATGTACCAAAATACTACAAGTCTATACCAAAAGAGAAGCACTTCAAGGCTTCAAGATCAACTTCAAGTATCCACTAACTTCAAGAATCAACTAACTTGTTCTTGCTTTTATCTTTTCCTGAAAATGGTGACAACTAAACGGGTAAGCTATAAAAGCTTAGTGAGTTCCACAATGTATAATGTTATACTAAATAATTATATAAATCAAAATAAATAATCAAACCAATGTCAACGGGTCAAAGTACCGGGTTAACACAATCATGTCATAACAAAACATCACATATCAATACCGGGTCACCAACGAACAATGTACAATCCCGGATTCAACAAAGTACGTCTTTCCCTCTTAGGCCATTAGGGAATGAGGCCGATGAAGGTGATCAAGGCACCCCTAAATGAGTCCAAGATCCAGCTTCACCACCACGGTCCATACCACTCCTCCACCAGGTACTCCCGCGTCCACCGCCCAACATATCACACAAAGTAATACTCGAGCCGCCATGGGTCCTCACGAAACGAAATATCACTCAAGGCATTCCACTTAAACGGGTCAAGGCAATGTTACGGTTCAACAAGGTAGTCTCAATGTCCAAGGAAAAACACAAGACATTCAATCGAAACGAATACTAATTAACCACATTGCACATATATAATTAAAAGTATACACATTGCACATAGTGAACTCACAGTGTTGTTTAATTGGGCACGAACTCAAACCGAAAGCCTCAATCAAATATTGAGTTTCCAAAGTGTAGACACTTATCACAAGCTCCCAATATGTTCTATTTAACCCCTGGAGTATACATACGAAATTTCATAAGCAAATATTACCATTAACCCTATCTATGATCTTTTCAATTGACAATTTGTTTCTACATGTTAAACAACCTTCTGTTTACTCAGTTCTGACCTACTTAATCTCAAAGATACTCAATGAAATTTTTATCATTCGTTTTACTCTTTAATAGGTTTCCAATGCCCCTGACCTCATATTTTTATGATTTTTCTATGATTTTCTATGAATTTTACAATACAACAACGTCATGCTGTCAGAAATCAGCTTAGCAGCACTGTAACAAATGCGATTTCCGCCTATCTTAGAGCCAGAATTTACTTTCTTGAACAAAATAAGAAACAAAGAAGAAATCGATACGGTTCGGATGCCACTGGATTCACCCCTAAACGATTTTTCTACAATTTTCTATGGTTTTTTACAAAACAGTGCTGCAACACAACTTTTAACTCGAAAATTTCTAATTTCTTACAATTTACCCATGGTTTTAGCTAAATAACTTGAATCCATCATAACCTAATCATAATATCATGATATTAGAAAGTTTCTAACAGAATTTAAACCCTAATTTTATGATCTCTTGAACTCAAATGAAAGATTCTAGTAAAGATTGAAGTTTTACCTTTGAAATCTTCAATATTCTTGTGAGATTTCACCAATTTCTTGTTCAAATCAACCATGCATGAAGTTCTTCAAGTTTCCAGAATTTTAGAGAGGTTTTAGGGAAGAAATGGGGAAGAAAATGATGGAATTTCGTGGGTTTTGGGGTTTAAATCCGAGTTGGGTCGGGTTTGACCCGGTTTGACCCGGTTTGGATCCATTTTGACCACTAAATACTTAAAACCCCATAACTTTTCACTCGGGCCTTTGTTTTCGATGAGGTTTTCGCCTACGCGTTCGTAAGGAAATTATCTATAATCATCAATAAAAATATTGCAGAAAACATTCCACAAAAATAACGTTTTTATATACCTTATTGTGAGCATTTAAGCAATTACCACTTATTTACAATCGTTCGTTCATGCGTGCTCTTCTTAATCATTCTATACTTATCATATTATTCAAGTTACTTAAGAGTAATAATATATTTTAGAGGAAACGAAATCATGTATGTTACAAGACACACTAACATCGAGTTCTTGTCTTCAATGCTATTATATACTTATGTAGTTATGTTTGAGTATAACAATCCGTGTTTACTTTAGTTGCAAAAAGGATATTTATGCTGGATGTCTCATTTAATTCTCTCTCCATATTCCAGCACATGACTTTTTTTTTTTTTAGTAATGGTATTTGTGCTTACTAAATGTGTAACTCATGTACCTACTAATTTAATCATGATAAGTGTTAAATCAAGAGATTATATGAAGAGAGAGAATTAGTGGATGACACATGTTAAGTTTAGAAGTTAGTAGGCCTATGAGTGAACAGTGGACACAAATATCATTTCTCTTTTTTTTAAACAGCAACTAATTTACTCCAATTTGTACTTTAGTAAGTATGGTTAAGGCAACCATAAAAGATCTCAGATTTTATCTAGGGACTAGGGGAGTTAATAAGTGCTTTTATGGCTAATTTACTCACTTTTCATCTGTTGGGTTTTACAAGATTTACCCTTTTGGCAGTTGATGACTGAACCATGGCCAGAAGGATCAAACATTTTGTTATATCACCAAAAGAAGAAGAAAAATCAGTTGTATTCACATCACAATTACAAACTTTATACATGATCAGGGATCAATAAGAAATTTCTCCTTGCAACTATTTTACAGTTCAAATAAATCATGTACTCCAAAAGGTAAGAATCAACGAATACGGTTCAAGTGAGCAAACGGTTCGGGCGCGGTTTTCATTGCAGCTTTCAACAATTCTGGGCTCCCAAAAACATTCCAAAATCTTAAAGTCTCATCTCCTGCTGCTGATGCAACCGTACATCCATCAGGACTCTGCATACATATTATTATCATTAGAAACCAATATTTGACTTTCTAATCAATTTTGACTATACAAAAAATGTCAAGTTTGACTTTGAATGTGTGATACCTGTGCCATGTGAAGAACTCTTGATGTATGACCCGTAAGCTCAGCCATCTTGACCATCAACGGGTACTTCCATAAAGTCAACTGGTTTTGACTAAACCCATGTGAACTCAACAACTCACGCTCGTTTTTGTTCCATAAAAGTGCACACACTTGTGACCCGGTATTAACCGAATTCACACACGCACCAGTGTGTGTGTTCCAAAACTTTATACACTTGTCACCATCACACCACCGGATGCCAAAAGATTCCCTTGAAACGGGCACCATGCTAGGGCTTTGACCGCTGCATTGTGGTCCTCGAGCCGGTGAAGATATTGACTTGCAGAGTTGACCGAAGCCATTGACCGGTCCCAAATGTGGAGAAGATTGTCGTTTCCACCACTCGCTAGTTGTTGACCGGAAGTTGACCATTTTAAACCGCAAACTTCTAGTTGGTGACCGGAATAGGTTTGGACTATATGTGATCGGATTCTGACATCGTTGTTCACGATCTGACCGTCCATTCCACCAGTTGTCAGAATGTGGTTGTTCCAGTCCAAAGATCCAACTCTAGCTTGATGGCCTCCTCTCAATGTTCTCAACTGTTTCAAAATTCAAACAGATTGAAAAAAAATAAGAAAAAAACAGAAGATTAAAGATCAAGATTATTGGATCTAAAGAGCAGATTTTGTGATTACCAATTTGTTAGCTGTGGAATCCCAAAGTTGGACATCAGAATTGTTCAAACCGATTGATATATGTTGGCCATCTGGGGCCCACTTGACACTTGTAACGGGCCCACTTTCGTCATCTAGTGTAACAAGTTCTGATATATTACCATCAGTAGCATCCCATAGATAGACTGCCCCAATCCAACAGATTCAAGTAGTAATCATCAACAAGATCTGGTGCATCCAATGTTCTTTCTGAAGTCTATAAACACAAACAAAATCACATTTTTAGGGCTTGAAAACAAGACACAATTACACAAATTGGAAACCTAAAAAGAATGGATCTTGTGGAAATTACCTGAGGAATGTACCTACGGGCTTTTACGGGTTTTGATTGTTGAACTGAAGAACAGTTACTGGAAATTGTGTCTGTTGGTTTTGGTGGTTTGTTCTTGAAAGCTAGAATCCTGGTTCTGTTCATGTTGAAGGTTTCTGCCAGATGTTTCCTGTATGCTTCCTTTGATGGTGAGCTGTTAATCGGGTTTTCCTTACCCTTTTTAGCTTCTGTTAGCATGTAATGAGCGTAATCGAAATCCATAGCTGATCTATTTGGTATGAATCTATCCAACTACACATTAATCAATCAAACAAAAAACCCTAATTCAGTAATCGATTCATAAAACAGCCTAATTTTATTATGAAATCCATGGATGATCAATTCATATAAATCTATCGGACTACACATAATCAATAAAAGAAAGAATCAATGGCTGATCTATTCAGTATGAAAAAACCCTAATTCAGTTAAATTCACCAAAAAAAGCCTGATTCTCTATGAAATCAACTTCTGATATATTTAGTATAGATCTATCAAACTAGAAACTACACACAATCATTCAAACAAAATCACGCTTCAGATACCAATTCACCAAATTATAGAAAAACTTCATAAATTACGAAAAAGGGGCTTACGTTTTCTCGAAATTTTTTTCTTCGAAGGAATTGCTCTCGAAGGGGGCATCGTGATTGTGATTTGGTACCTGAAGAACCTGCATCCATAATGTTAATACAAAACAGAGAAATAGAATATATAAACGATATCAAGAAATCAAAAATCCTGCAAAAAAGAAATAAAGTCAAGAAGTAATGAACAGATATGAGATTAATGAATTTAAAATAATGAAAGAAATAAAAATTGCAGAGCAAAATGAGATCGTTAGCAGCTTTATATTGAAATTCTAGCAGCTTTAGATTGAAATTCACAGAGAGCTTGTGAGCGCGATCGTTTGATTAAGCAGGAAGGATTTAGGGGTATATATAATTATGATATATTAGGGTTTGCGATGGTGCTTTCTGGTGGTTTGTATCGGTGGTGACGATAAAACAGCCATTTGGAAATATATCCGTTGTAAAAATGTTGTTTTACCAAATATAACCATAGTTTCACTTTGAACAGTCATGAATATGAATCATTCATGGTCAGTTGGTCGCCAATTCTACCTATACAATTGTCATGGACTCATTAAAAAAATTAAGAGTGCTTTGTTAAAAATTTACCACTTTTTAAGTTTTAACTTATCGTTACCGAACTATAAACTAATGACAATAAAAAGTTTAACAATATCTTAATTTAACATTTACTTATACCGAATGAAATATTCATTTTTTCTATAAAAAAAATATTACTATTAAAAAAGTTATTGAAACCCAGTAAAAAAGAGCACAACATTACAAAACCTCTTATTTTTCGTTATTTTATAAATATTTATTAGAAATCCAGAACGCCGTTTGGTTATTTGTCACATTCTGTCTTGGCAAGGAGCGTGTGCATATGATATGCCCACAAATGTCTTGGGTTTGACCCTGCCATTCTATAATTTGTAGTGGCGACATTCGTAATAACATCGTCTGTTTTATCATCTGAAGCAACACAAGTATGTTCCTCTGTTGTCCACATATATCTTGGTTTGTGTGTGGATCTGGTGTTTCTGAAGTGCCTTGTGGTGCAGTAGAGACAATTTCAAGAATAATTGGATCCATAGAAAGTACTTTCATCATCTCTATATGAATGGTTTTCATGTACCATTGGATTTTAAGCTTTTAGTGATATAAGTTGTTTGCTCACAAAAGTTGTGACACACATACTTGCCATTACTATTAGTAGACTTTTTTTATTTGAGATTTAAGTTTAGTTTAGAGGGTGTGTTACTATTAAAAAAAAACACACTTAAAAATATGTATGATTGTCAACACACTTAAAAGTGTGTACAATTGATAATATGACAAATTTAATACAAAGACCTTTTCTTAATTTATGAATTAAACTTATGGTGTATTAATTTCATCATTTAAAGTAGTTTTTTTTTTTTTTAACAACAAACACCTCTACACTACTCCTAATTCTACACTATTGTCCACAACGGAACTCGAACCCTTGACTACAGGCCAAAAGAAAACACATTCTAACACTTTATACTGTTAGGCTACAAACCCTTTGGTTAAAGTAGTTTTAGTTGTAAAATCAAGAACTTGCGACCCTTGATTCAAGAAAATTAAGTTAATAGACCGTGTATTAAATGCTTGAAACATTATCGGTTTACCATCAAGGAATAAATTGATTTCAAACAAAGGTAGGGTTTATAGATCTTTCTATTTAATAATGAAACACTTTCAAATCTAGGTTAATGACCGGTTTATACATTCTAGAATACTGAATCAACTCGTAAAAGGCCAAAACCCTACTATATGTGTTCAATCTTGTACTTAATATTTATGAGAAGATGTTCTGATAATGTTAGAACTGTCAAGGTCAAATAATACTCGTTAGGCACCTATAAATAAGGGGCATGCTCTCTAACTAAGCAAGTGCATTGTTGATAGATAAACTCTCTTACCCGACCAGAATCATTATGGCCTAGTTCTCATGTCACATAATTAACACACATCTATGACTATGAGTAGTTAGAAGCATTTATTTGTACTTGACATTAGAAGGTAAAAAAAAAAAAAATAGAAGGTAATTTCGATTGTTCTAATTTCAGTATTATTCCTACAATTGTTATTTCCTTTTCATCTTAAACCTCGATTTGTATCACATGGTAATTGAGCTTGTGATTAGTATATGCATATAAGATTTGTTAGTGATTAATTTAATGGCCCATTATATATTAGAGTACTAGACTAGATGTTAGAAGTTACTGTGGCATTTTAGTTGATCTTGCCTGATTATAACACCTCCTAGACAAATTAAGTAAAGAATCTAGTATTTACATTATGGCATGATTGGCATCTCTCATAAATTAATCTTTAATGGCGCTCCATTATGTGACACCCCGATAACCCAAAATCATACACCAAAATCGTATATTTATTGTATATAAAATGATATTATAAGTAATATCTCCAATTTATTGAAGACATAATTAATAATATTTTTTATATATCGGTAGAAGTTCGAAATTGCTAAAATTGTTCTCAGCCTTTACGATGGTTTTATTAATGGAAGCCCTGTTATATATTTAACCATCTAAGATGGTATTTATTAAATGGGACCGACGAATATAGGACAGGGTTTGGGAATTACCTATTAATACAAATGCGATTCAATTACCCGTTAAGTTACTATTCATACAAAAACTGACGTTGTTAATGAGCCGTTAATGAATGGTTACTAAACATTGAAAGAGTGGCAAACATTTATGGCTAGCAGGCATCTCAAACTTAAATTATCTAAACAAATTAAATGATAAAAATATATAATTTAAAATAGCATATATATACTCCCTCCGTCACACAAAAAAGTTCACATTGCTATTTGGCACAAGTATTTAGGAGATAGTTAGTGACGGAGTCATTGGTAATAATTTTGATTAAAATATAAGTTATTTTGGAGAAAGTAAGTGTTTTTAGGTGATTGTTAGTGCACCTGTGATAGGATACATGATAATAATATTATTTTATTAAGTAAACCACATAAATTTAAGAAATGATACTCCCTCCGTCCCTAAATAAAGTTCTCATTTCTCCTTATATTTTTGTCCATAAATAAAGTTCTCATTTCACAAGTTGATGGAGTCCACTTAATAAAATAATATAATTATTAAGGACCCCATTACTAACAATCCACTAACTATCTTTCTCTTTCCAAACCAACTTTATATTTTAATCAAATTTATTACCAATGACCTCACCACTAACTTTCTCCTTAAATCTTGTGCCTAAGACAATTGGGAACTTTATTTAGGGACGGAGGGAGTACTTTTTTTGTAGGATAAAATTTTAGGAGTAAATGCAAATTTTTTTATGGGAAGAGAGAGTATTATATAAGGTTATGATTGGGTGAGAACTAAAAAATTAGTGAGGAATGAAGGAACAATTTTCAACTGATAATTTAAGAAATACGAGACATCGCACGACTTCGTTCATAATAATGAGTTATTTTGAGTGCATATCGTGTACAATTTACTTATTGGGTATCACCTGGAAAGTACGAAAAGCGTGATCCGTTACATGTTCACTTTGATTGCGAGTATTCTACTAAATGAGCAAAGCTATTCCTTATGTGTATTGATGTTTAGGGTTTGTTGTTCTTTATTGAGTCATATGGATTGTGTATGTTAATTGCAATTATTTCTTTAGCTTGAAATAGATTTCGTATGCGTAAGTAGGCATGTGCAAATTGGACCGAGAAGCGATCGGGATCGCAGATTCGGATCTGACCTAACCGAGCTCCATCGATTCGGTTCTCGGTTCTAATTTTTAAGAAAAATCAGTTCTCGGTTCCAACCGGTTCGGTTCCGAGCGGTCCGATTCGGTCGAAAATCGAGAAAAAACTGAAAAGAGTCGAAGAAATTACCTCGGTTCTCGGTTTAGTTCGGTTCCGACTAATTCATGGTCCGGTTCGGTTCGGTTCTCAGCAACATTTGTTCGGTCCTCGGTCCGTCCAAAATCATTTTTTCGTTCGGTTCTAGTTTATTTTTTAATAAATATTTGTCATCTTGCATTTTTTCATATTGATTGATTTTAATAAATATAAAAAGTTTGTTGCTATGTAATTAATATTTAACCATAATCTAGATATTCAACTATTTTTATGATTCAAAAATGCATGGACATTATTTTGTTGTGTTTATTAAATATTATTTATGGTAAAACTTTTGATCCTACAATTAATTAATTTATTATTTTTATAAATGGGTTTATATAATATTATTATTAATATTAAATGCATGGTATTAATTACAACTTCAAAGTTGGAACTCAATTTTTA
Source organism: Calendula officinalis (assembly GCA_963853835.1). Taxonomy (NCBI): domain Eukaryota; kingdom Viridiplantae; phylum Streptophyta; class Magnoliopsida; order Asterales; family Asteraceae; genus Calendula; species Calendula officinalis. The sequence goes on along the minus strand of OY970824.1, from coordinate 68,832,955 downwards.
TAAATGGATTTGGGTAAAAGATAATATCATTTGAAAACTCAACATTATTTGCATCATGATAGTGTGCTTATAATATGTAACTTCTAGTTATATGAATGGACTATTATTTAATTATATTTATTATTATTATTTTTCTATTAAATTCTTTGTGTTATTTAATTAATATGTAACTTCTAGTTAAATGAAAAGACTATTATTTAATTGAATTTACTACTATTATTTATGTTAAACACTTTGTATAATCTATTACATTTATTCATGAGCATCATTTATAACACAAACTTAATTTTTTAACATAGAATTCAATACAACATAAACCATGAAACTCAATTTTTTCATAATCTATATATATAGATATAGATGTTAAGATATCAATAAGTTATACAAATCAATTAAAGAAATTAATAGCGAGGAGAAATAACAAAATCACTAAATGTCATTGTTGTTTACTCCACTTGTTAGATGTTTCTTTTGGATGGACATTTAGAGTGTTAAAATTTTACAACATGAAAATAAGTATTTATAGATCTTAATGTGTGAGATTCATAAAAACTTGAAAAGTCTCTAATATTATTGAACTTATAATTATTATTATAATTATTTATATTTGTTACAAAACTATTGGTCTTACAATTTAAAGAGTTTGTCAAATTGTTATTAAAATGAGTTCATAAGTATAATTTATGTTAAAACTCTTGATTTTATAAATATGAGCTTCTCAATCTTTATTAACATGTTTTATTTATTATTATAATCTATCTATATTCAAAATGAACAATAATTTAAATATATACAAAAGAAGTAAGCACAAATTTAACAACCATCAAATGAACAATAATTTGTGACCATTAACATGATAAGATATCCATCTTTAATAATTGTGATAATATCATACACAATCTCATATACTATAATGATAACTATTAGATCCTTATATAATATAATTTTTTATATAAAATGTACATAAACAACCAATATAACATCAAAATGGAACTCAATTTTTATATTTTATACATATACAAAAGAAGTAAGCATAAATCTAACAACCATCAAATGAACAACAATTTGTGACCATTAACATGATAAGATATCCATCTTAAATAATTGTGATAATATCATACACAATCTCATGTATTATAATGATAACTATTAGATCATTATATAATATAATTTTTATACAAAATGTACATAAACAACGAATAATAATTTTATACATATATAGAAAAGAGTTTGTGTAAAATTTTACAAACATTTTTTTACTCAAGTAATATTTTAAACAATAATAACTAACATACCCTCTTTAAAACAAAATCATAAAGACTTCATCTCTATGATTTTTTTTCTTCAAAAAATACAAATAATAAACATTATGTTTGATTACCAATTAATAACGATGATAAATAAAAAAAAGCTCTATAGATCTTTGTTGTTGACTCCACTTGTTAGGTATTTCTTTTTGGATGCACCTTTAGAGTGTTAAAATTTGTGCAATATGAGAATGAGTATTTATAGATGCTAATGTGTAAGATTTATGTAATTTGAAAAGTCTCTTATATATTGAACTTTTAATTATTATAATTATTTATATTTATTTCAAAACTTTGGTCTTACAATTTAATGAGTTTGTTTTCAAAATTGAGTTTATATAATATTATTATTAATATTAAATGCATGATATTAATTACAACTTCAAAATTGGAACTCAATTTTTATATATATATATAGATTGGGTCATTATCATACATTTTGATTCTTTATTTATTCTTTATCGGGAGAAATTAGATCATTATTAGTCCTTATGGTTACATTTTCGATAAATCAAAACCTATTCAGATTAAAATTCCAATCCATGTAAGAAATATACGCTTCACATATCGCCGCAACGCGCGGACATTTTATGCTTGTTAGTTTACAACAGTGAGATTACCAAAACGTGTCCCAAACATATTTATTAGAAACAATAAACTACATTAAATTATAAATAAAAGAAGTAATTGATATAATCAACATATTAAAAACACTTTTTTCTCCAAAACATAAACTACCGGTATATTCTAACAAGTAACCTCATTAAAATAAATACAAAATCATCCATAATAACGTGAGCCCGAACCATAACCACCAGGGTACTGGGCTCTAGGGTCAAACCCAGGGTCCCTATTAGGAAACCGGGGTCTGTCTCTATAAGAGTCAAGATGAGGGGTGTTAATATTATAGGGTCTTTGTGGGTCAGCAGCAACAGGGTAACCATGAGGGTGGTCACTGAACCCAACTATGGTAGAGTTAGTGTATTGTTGTTGTTGTTGGTATTGTTGTTGTCTTGCTTGTGATTCTCTTCTTAGGAACTCGTCTCTGCGGTTGTTGTGTCTTGCTCGAAGTGCACCTAGTTGTTCCTCATATTGTTTGTTGATTGCATTTACTCTCTGCATCAACATATAAAAAGAAAACAAAAAAAAAAAACGTATTTGAATTCCGTAAATTTATCGCTCTCGAAAAAACAATAATAATACTAAAAATATGTCAATAAATACATACATAAGAATGGATTACATATATCATATAAAAAAATGGTGTTTGGAGAAATTATACCCCTGTTCTAGAAGATAAGAAGAAGGATTGATTGGAGTGAATGAAGAGGAAATTGCTAAGCAAACAAACCGCTCTTAAAAGAAGTCGTTTTGTGTTGGTGTTGGCAGCAACAAGAATTCAAGTGGTTCAAGACAATGGATTTGCAAAGGGAGGTACAAACTAGTTCTTTTACTAGAATTCATATGCGTTTTTTAGAGAGAGAGAGAGGGGGGGGGGGGGTGGTGGGAAGCCGATATTAGAAGGTGTACATTGTTGCTTACAGTGTGTTCCAGAGTTTAAATTTGAAGAGAAGAGAAGGAAAACGGAAAGAAATAATAAATTTAATGTATTCCAGAGTTATTTTTTTGAAAGAAGGGAAAAGAAAGGGAAAGAAAATTATGGTCTTTTTTCTCTCATAATCTTCCTCCCAAAAGTGGGAAGATTTGGAGAGAAGAGAAATTTTGATTAATTAAAAAATTTTGTAATTACAAAATTACCCTTAATATTAACTAACTTTTTTACATTTTAAGGATAAAATAGTCAATATGATAACTTTTTCCTTTCTCTCCAACTCAGTAACACAGAAGACAATAATTTTCTTTTCTTTCCGACCCGGGAACACAAAATATAAAAATATTTTCTTCTTAGTATCTCTTCTTTTCTCTTCATTTCTCTTACCTTCTTCTCTTTTCGTTCTTTGAAAAATTATGGAACACAATGTTAGAGATCGAGAGAAGCATTCTAGTCACTTGAAAAAAGTAAAAGAAGCATAAAAAAGGGAGGGTTTCAAGTTCCATATAAAATTCGATTCTTTCCAAGAACACGTCTTCTTATAGACGGATTGAAGAAACACGATTGAGTTAAAAGTCATTCCAGGTTTATGTGGAAACGGAAATGGAAACAATACTACAATAAAGTGATAGATATAAAAAATAAAAAACATACATTTCTAGTCTTGTCGTGGCCTTTTTCCTTTCATGTTATCCACGCATTCATCATAAAGAATTTCCCAAACCATTTCCTCTAAGCGAGCACTTGAGCCTTCTATGTAATCACTTTCTAGATTCATGTCCCATTTTTTGTCTGGCCGGATTTATAAGAATCCAAAAAACAGGATTGAAGTCCAATATTAAAGTGAATAAAAAGCAATTTATCTACTCTCTTGCAATTTAAACAATTTCACTTGACATTATGGATATACGAGTATGTACTACAATTTCTCTCTGCCAAAGAGCTACTAATTGGTTGAGAGAGTACTTTTTTTGCTACTTACGCCAATTCAAGAGTCTCCAATCCATATGTATCCCACCAATCAATTACGTCCATGGTCACGCATCCATTTGTGTCGCTTTCATAGAATACATTCCAATCTTCATACAAAATCTTGCAAATTTTGCTAGTAAATTCTTATGTTCATCTTCACTCTCAGTAATTCTACGAAACGCTTCCATAACACCGAATGCAATTTCCTTGTCAGTGTTGGGAGCTTTTCTTTCCATGCCACTAGGTGCCAATTGTTGTAAATAGTGTTTATCATAGAATATTGGATTTCAGGCAAACAATGAAAAGGGGTGGTCAATTTCTCCCACCGAGCAAGAGCCAAAACAATCCGCTCAACTTAAGGGTAACCTGACTTGTATTTATTTTCTTACTATCATCTTTGATTTCACCAAGCATGTTGTCTATTCGTTCATAAATCTCTCCCATTTTGGGACCATCACTATTAACAAATTTGATTAGATACAAAATGGGTTTCATAAAAGCAAAAATATTCTCAACATCGTCCCAAAACTTATCGTCGTTAATGGTATTGGCTATTTTTGCCCCAACTATTCGAGTTTGTTCATCTTTATTCTTCACCCATTCCGGCCAAGAATTTAACATGATAGTTGTAGCAAGTGCCTCCCTACACTTTATTAATCTATTCAAAAGTATATAATCTAATGCAAAACGTGTTTTAGCAACCTTCAATAATTCCAATTTCGAGTTTTCCCTAAAAAATGATAAAGCATGTGTGACTAATAAAATACTTGACAATACCGCTTAATGTGTTAGAGAGAAAGCATCTTCAGAGAAATTTATTGAAGAATCATTTGGCATGTTAAAGATAAACGCATCGACAAGAAGATCCTTCAAGCATTGTGTGCTAACGAAATTCCTTTTAATGTGTTGGAACACCCACAATTTATTGAAATGGTTAATAACATCAAGAAAGCACCGGCCGGTTACAAGCCCCCTTCGTTTATAAAGGCTAATGAATGTGTAAGAGAAGTTGAGAAGGATCTTACATAAGACAATGACATGTGGTACAACGTACACACAAAGTGACCTAATTGTATCCGATGGGTGGTCAAATGTTAGAAACAAGCAACTTATCAATGTTCTTGCAGTTAATTCGCGAGGTACAATGTTCATGTACGTCGAAAACTTTTCAGGAGTTGAAAAATCGTGGGTAGAGATTGCAAAGTTTTCACTTAGAGCAAGCGAGAACATTGGACCAAGTAACGTATTACAAGTAGTAATCGATAACTCAACCAATTGCAAAGCGGTCGGACGGAAGATAGAGAACGTATACATGCACATGTTTTGGTCTCCTTTCTTAGAGGCTTAGATCTAATTTTTAAAGTTGTTGTGTGCACACCTTAAATATGATTTTTAAAGACTTGGCAAAGGATTTTCTGTGGCTTGAAGAAACATATAACAAGGGAAAAAGTATTGTCAAGTACTTTTAACCACACATATGCTTTATCATTTTTTAGGGAAATCTAAAAATTAGAATTAGTGAAGGTTGCCAAAACATGTTTTGCATCACATTATATACTTTTGAAAAGATTAACCATTGGTAGGGAGGCATTTGCTACAACTATCGTGTTAAATTCTTGGAGGGAATGGGTGAAGAATGGGAATGAAAAACCTCAAATAGTTGGGGCAAAAATCGTCGATACCATTAAAGACGATGAGTTTTGGGATGATGTTGAGAATAGTTTGGCTTCTACAAAACTCCTTTTTTTATCTAATCAAATTTACGATGATGATGGTCCCAAAATGGGAGAGATTTATGAACGAATGAACAACATGCTTGGTGAAATCAAAGATGCTATGAAGGAAAATAAATACATGTCAAGTTACCCTCGAGTTGAAAAGATTGTTGGAATTTAATCTAATCCGTTCACTGTACAAAATAAGTTGAAAAGATTGTTTTGGCTTGGTGGGAGAAAATGACTATCTTCCTTCATTGTTTGGGATTTACCTTAAATCCAAAATTCTATGATAAACATTATTTACAACAATTGGCACGAGGTGGCATGGAAAGAAAAGCTCTCAATGATGACAAGGAAATTATATCCTGTGTTATGGAAGCATTTCGTAGAACCACGAAGAGTGAAGATGAACAAAAGAATTTACGAACACAATTTGCAATGTATTCTATGAAAGCGACACAAATCGATGATGTGACCATGGACAGAACTGATTGGTGGGCTACATATGGATCGGAGACTCCGGAATTGACGGAAGTAGCCAAAAAAAAGTACTCTCTTAACCAATTAGTAGCTCTTCGGCAGAGAGGAATTGAAGTACATACTCGTATATCCATAATGTCAAGCGAAATCATTTAAATTGCGAGAGAGCAGATAAATTAGTTTTTAGTCACTCCAACATTAGAGTCCAATCCCGTTTTTCGGATTCTTACTCATCCAACCTTGAGAAAAAATGGGACATGAATCCGGAAAGTGATTACATAGAAGGTTCAAGTGCTCGCTTAGAGGAAATGGTTTGGTAGAATCTTGATGATGAACGCGAGGATAAAAGGAAAGGAAAAAGGCCATGACAAGACTAGAATTTTATGCTTTTGATTTGTAATGTCTATCACTTCATTGCAGCATTGTTTATGTTTTGGAATGAATGGATCATGTTTTGTTATTTCAGAATGATTGTATTACATGATTAATTTTGTATATGTTTAATATGAAATACATGTTTTTTTAATAATTAAAATGGGTGCATCGTTCCGGGTTATACCATAATGAACCTACCCCCTCTATACTGGATACGACTGATAGGGCGAAGCACTTACGCGGTTCTCATTTCTGTACCAGAGCGTACCGCGTATCTCGTAACTATGGTTGATGGTTCTCATGAATGATCACATGCACTTAAGCCATAACGGGAAAAGATGAAATGCAATAGTAGACATTATTAGTGGAGGCAAGTAGAGATATTGGTGTATCTTTAAAGAGAAATTAAATAAACATTATACGAACCTCTCTGTGGCGTGCATTCTCTGCATCCTCTGCATCATTTTGTTCTTTGGTGAGTTTTAATATGTCATCATAAAATCTTTGTTCAAGACCTTCAAAAGTCTGGCTTGCAACATTATCCTCATAACCTACCTCCATATCTTCCTCACGAGGTTGAGCATGTTTCTCAGAGGTCAATCTTTGGTCAGACCTTTGACCTTGACTTTGGTAATATGCCCTAGATGCATCACCCCCTTGCCCTACATAATATATATAGCAACAAATAACCCGACCCGTTTTGACCCATATAAAAGAAAGGTAGAGAGGATAGTGCATACCTTCATTAAACATGTGAGATGATGCATCTCTCTCCCATCTCCATTGTCCCTCACCTTTTAAACCACCATATGATTTTTCATTCTCAGTATTGATTAGGTCTGCTCGCCCTTGATAATTATTGGATTTATGCTCCATTCTCTGACCAGACACACGTTGCATTTGGGCACCAGAATATGGATTGCCACCAGAATCAACATAGTGTCCAGGTTGTCTCATTTCTTAACACCTAACTGATGATAATTATACAACAGGATAAATATTAAAGCAGATATAAATTTTCTGAAAACATAATAAACAAACAAATAACAAAATTCCATCATAAAATTCTATATCATCATTCTGATTTCTGTCAACCAATTTTCTGCAGGACCTTCCCTAGGTTGTTTCAGCTCAATTAACTAGATAACCAAATAGTACAAGTGATTTACAGCCTGTACTATAAAACTTAAACCTAGAAAACAATTAGTGAATGGTACAGTTCACTAAAAATTGGAGTTCTTCAACACCATTATATACATATTCATATAGCGTATATCATTTATATACATAAAAAATCATTATTTTGATTCAGTTACGTTCAAATTATCCCATTTAAGATGAAAAGTTACGAATTTGAAGCAATTTTACAGCATGCCTTTCAACTTACCTGAATGAAACCCTAACCTCCATCGACAGAGAGAGTTTGAGGGACAAAAAACATGAAAAATTAAAGACCTGATCGAAATTAGAAAGAGAATTAACCTTAATCCACGATACGAACAACAATCGGCTTCGATTCTTCGACTACTCTGCTTCGCATCGACAACCTCAATCGTGCTATTACTCTCCTCCAATTTAGAACACTATGAATATGAATTACAAATGTACTCATTGAACTATATCTCAATGGCAGATCTAGTCCTTAAGAAAAGGAAATTGTGCACGCTAGGTTCTATAATATACGGTAAAGATATGGGTAACTGACCTACAATATTTAAAGTATATTGTACAAGTATTATAAGCAGTGATTATGATATTTATAGTAATTTATGTGATCCTAAAATCACCTCCCTAAAGATATTGTTTTTCTCGTTTGCTTGATACACTTACCATTTTTATAATTTCAAAATAAGTTACAAGTGTATATTTTCATCATTTATTTCATTTGATAAAAAAGTATGGGAGCACATACATGCTAAATATCATATCTAATCTAGTAAAATGATTTTTTACCTTACTTTTACATAATTAACGTCATTTTATTATAACTTACATTATAATTTTTTTTATCTCAAACGCAAATACAACAATATATCCCTTAAATAAAATCAAAGGAAGTATATTTTTACAATTTTAAGTGTAAATCTCCATATTGTTACATGGAAATTCTGAGAATTTTTTTCAAAAATAGTGCTTATTTTTGGAAATTTTTCACAAATGATGCACTTTTTTTTTGTTTTTCACAAATAGTGTTTATGGACTCCTAAGGTGTATTTGATACAGAGATTTAGGAGGTGAGAAATGGAATTAGCATCTAAATCACTTGTTTGGTTGCATTGTGAAAAGGAAAGGAGTAGAATTGTCAATTCCTATTCTCTAATTTTATTTCCTCTTCTTATGTAGGGAAAAGTTGGGAATCGTAACATAGGGAATAAAAAAAACCCTAAGACTTCCACAGTTCCACCACAGCCGAACAATATTTTCCGACGCACAAGCACAATCGAACTTCCACCACAGCCGTTCTCTTCTGCAAACCTTCTCTTCAAGGTATACCCTTCATCCCTCGATCTCTCACTGTTTATCTCTCTCTGTGTGTCTCGCTCTCTTTCTCTCTCTCTCCATCTGGCTCTGTCTCTGTAGAACAGAAATTGTTTCTCTCGAACATAAATTATGGACAGAAATAATGTCGATTCGGTTATTGATTTTGTTTCTATGACAGAAATTCTATATGTGTTGATTAGTAATTGATAAAACAGATTTAGGTTAAGTTATCAGAAAGTACACTGACGCAGAAAAAGTACAGCAAAAAGTTAAGCTATGAGAAAGTACACCTGCGAAAAGGACTCCCAGAGTCCGGAATAACAGTATATATGTTAAGCTATCACCAAAGACAAGTAAAATATATATTTTGTCTTCTTCCCCCTCCATAACTCTGTCATCGCCACCCTACCTTGCACACCTCCTATTCCTTTACAAGTTTCCAAGACCACTTAAAAATCCACACCAACTTTAACCATTGGATAAAAACCTAAGGACAACTCTCCATTTTAATTTAAAAACCAAACTTATACTCATGTTTCACCGACATGTACAACATACAATCACCATCATTTCATAATACCTACTCCTTTTTTTTACATGCAACCCCACCCTTCGTCTCTCAGATCCGAAACAAAAACAAGAAACCTACACCATACTTTCTTGTCTCTCGTTTTACTCACCCCCCCCCCCCAACAAATGCCGACGAAACTTACCTTTTCCGGCAAGCTCAAACGTCTCCGTCACCCCATCTCGAGATCTCTCTCTTGTTTAACTCGAACTCCGCTGGTACACGAGTTCCACCAAACCAATTTTGACGGGGTGTGACATGCTGCCTATTATTGTTAATGTTCACTAATCTTGTTTGTTTATGGATTAAGCAAGCACATGTAGCGACTGACAAAAGATGTTGAAAAATAAAATGAAATGGTGTGTTCATTTTTTCTTAACAGAGTTGGTACTTTAGGACAAAGATGCTGATGATGATGACATAAAGCGCATGGATTCCGAGAAGAGAAATTTTAATCTTGTTATCTATATTGCGTTTGCATTTTTTTGGTATACATTTATTCTTTTATTCCGGATTCGGGGAATCCACCAGCAGAATTCCGGACTCTAGGAGTCCCCCATGTACTTTTTTGCGCAGTGTACTTTTTATGCGCAGTGTACTTATTCTGCGCCAGTGTACTTTCTGATGAGTAAAGGGCAATTCCGGACTCCGGAGTCCAATTTGAGCCTAATTCCGGACTTTAGGAGTCCATAAACACTATTTGTAAAAGACAAGAAAAAAAAATGCATCATTGTGAAAATTTCTCAAAAATAAACACTATTTCTGAAAAAAATTCAAATTCTGGAGCATAGGGTAAAATAAGGGTCATTCATGATTTACCGCAAATAAGTTACGTGCAATCAAGTGATTTTTGGATAAGTTTTAAACTCAAAATTATTATTGAGAACAAAGAAATCTGTTTAGTACTTTACACTGAATTTAAGGTGCAAGATGATACTTTGAACTTGTAAAAATTGTCAATTTAGCACCCTCACTTATTTATTTGATCGCGTTTTCTTACATGATTCACTTCAACTAAAAAAAGTTCTATCTCAATATATTAAAATTTAAAGCAAATAACATAACAATTTACGACCAAATTAGTAAATCATAGTACTAAATTGACAATTTTCGCAAGTTCAGGTGTGATGTTGCATCTTTAATAATTTAGTGTAGTAAAAAACCAGGTAAATCAACTTGAGGATACTAAACTGCATCAAAGTTAATGGCTTAAAGTGTATGTGTTTAACTTAAATCTTATTAAATCTTATTGGATGAAAAAATTTGAGGTTCAACTAACCAGATATCAATCGAACAATGCATAATGCATCTTATGATATCATATACTCATCAATATGTTCAACTAACCAGACACTTTTCATCATTGCATTTAGCCTCATAATCTGGTTAATAAGTATAACATCTAACCATTGTTTCTCTTACAATTGATATCTAATGAACCCTTGATCAAAACTAGTCATGAATATAATCAAACACTTGGAAGTCATCGTATATGAGCTTATTATCCGAATAATGAAGCATGAAATAGCAAATCCCACAGAAATAGCAAGGGTTCTCTGGGGCCCACTTGTCATCAACCGTCACTTTTGTTGCTCTAAAAATCTTACAACATGAACACTTTTGGAACCGCAATTTTGAGTGGAATAAAATTAAGGGATAAGCACCTCGATTTTGTACATCTTCAAGATGGATTAATCTCATGTCTCGAGTTACCATTACATGTTTGCAATCACCCTATGTTACCAACAAAATATCAAGTTAGCTACTTAAATTTGCAAATTTTTTAAGATTTTTGAAATAACAGTACAACTTCAAACCAGAAAACGAAAATGTAAAAAAAAAAAAAAAAACCAAGTTTACCTGATGGCAGTAAAGATAGCCTGCCCCAAGTCGGAAATTCAAGTCACAAAAACGTGTTGACTGCATTGACCGAGCTTTAAATTGAGGTAATTTTGGTCCACTTGAATTTCCTAGAAACTCCTTTTGCTTTTGTTGCAATTCACCGGATACAATGCATTCCCATTTTTCAGCTGCAGTTTTCTTGGATTCTCTCAACCAATCAAGTATGGGTTTACTGTAGTCTGTGGCACAGGCATCTCTTGAATCATTGTAAAATATATCCTACACAAACATTATTTAAAATTAAAATTAAAAAAAAAAAAAAAAAAAAAAAACTCTTATTTGGAAAACACAGTAAAAGATTTAGGAAATTACTTCTATGAGAAAATATCCAGACGGATCATGCTTTGTGGCTAACTTCATGACTTGATCCGTCAAACAATATATTTTATCTCTGAGTTCAGTTAATAATTGTTGACCAAGAACCAATATTTCTTGAGTCTGCATATAAATTTTGGAAGAAGATTAGCTGCTAAATAAGTTATTAAATTGTATTATTTTAATCAACAAAATAAATAAATAGACATTTGTTCACCTTAACCCAAATTCCTCGTCGGTTAATATAATAAATTTCTACACAAAGCAGGACCTCATTACCATTTAGTGGTATGTGTTCACGAGTACTTGATGATGATTTCACCTGCTATAAGAATAAAATATAATAATTTAACCATATGAAAAAATTAATTATGTAAAATTAAAAAAGGTGGGTAAAAAAAACATCCAAACCTGGGTCAAATAACTAGTGTAATTGAAGGATGACATCTGTTCTTTCTTCTCTGAGGAGGAAGTCACACATGAAATGGGCCCAGAAGCACCACTGGGTCAAATTAACATAAAAAGTTAAAAACCATAAATTAGGTATTACTTTCTAAATTTACCAACAGAAAATATTAATATAGTTTTTAATATAAAGTCTGAGAACAGATACCTAAAAGAATGCAATGTTGCAGTTAATTTATCTTCTTCTTGTTTTTGTTTAATTTTAGCAAGTTTCTCCACCTCTGCCATATAATCTTCCTGAAAATAACATAATAATTGGTAACAAATCAAGCTTAAAAAGTAAGAAAACTAAAAAATGGAATAAATTGTGGCTTACTTGATGGGCTGTATCCTTTTTTGGGACTCTTTTGGTCTTCTTAGATGTCCCTACATTAATCTTCTTCCCATTATCACTGTTTCTCTTAGATCTCCTTGGAATATCTACATAATCCTCATCTAATCCTGATTTTACTGAGCATTCCATATTCACATCATTTGTTGTAGTCCTAAAACCATTAAATAAAATAAAATAAAATAACTCAGAGGTATTAGGGAAGAAAAAACAGTTAGCTAGGTCGGATTTCCTTTTAACTTGTTTTTAATTAAAATTGGAAATCACTTAAACGGGTAAAATCAAAAGTTAATTACTAAAACATGTCAAACAGGTTGAAAGTAAACCGAAATGTATTTTTGAATATTAATGCATAAAACCTCATAAATCTTTCTACTCAAAAGATTAGGAATTATTAATTGTATTAAAATGACATAAATTGTGTAATTATACTCGACATTAGTTATTTATAAAATTTTATTACTTGTAGAATGACTTTGTTAACAACTTGCTTACCCATATGAGCAATGTTGTGAAGGATCTGTTGTCATGTTATGATCTTTGAGTGATGCTTGGAATGCTATATCTACCAACTCCTCTTCACTGAGAATTTTAAGATCATCAACCCTATAAAATGCATTACAATAAGTACAAAATCTATCGTGTACCAATTATGGTTTATTCATAATATTTATTTGATATTAAGGATATGGTAAACAAGTGTATTCAATATTAAATGGATACCAATGAAAAATTATGTAACTTACGATATTTCCTGTTGATTTTGTTCAGATAAATCTGACAACTCCAAGCACAGCTCCTTTCTCAGATCCTACATTAATATTATCACCAATAAAGGTTGGTCAAAAACAGAAATTGCCATTATTATAATTTAAGTGATTTCTTCTTTTTCCCCTACTACTTCATTTGGCTCTCAATTTGTGACAAAACAAGGTTATACTATCAAATACATAATGATGGTTTTTGTATGTTCAAATATTTCACCTGAAACAAATCCAAATCCAAAGTGACTGCCATTTCAAGATATACCTCTGCATAACAAACATTTTAGGATCTTAACTTTAATATATTTATCATCTAAACTGCCATTTCTTGGGGTTCAAAGTTTAAACATTCTTGTTTCTCTATACCACTACCAATGAAAAATAAAATAACTTCAAATAACTTCTACTTAAGGTTGTAAGCAACTACCCTATAGCAGTTTAGTCTTATAGACTTCAAAAACTTAAGGTATATGTATATAAATTTCAGTTTTCATAAAATAAATAAAAAAATTACACAAGCAGTTTGGGTTGAATGGTGATGATCTTGAGTTCATAGTGTACCTTGAGTTCATCTTGGGCAGATGACTGGAATTCAGAAACAGTAGTGAGTGGACCAACCATATCTGAGACATATATAGGACCACCACGAGGAATTGAAACATAAACATCTTCAAAAGGAGATGAATCTTCCATTTTTTTTTCTGCAAACTATAAATCTTCCAAGGATTTCTCAGCAAACAGGAAGAGATAGATACACCAACTTTCAGTAGTAAAGCCCTACCTGCATCTACAGAGAGAGAGAGAGAGATTGAGAGACAAACAATGCAACAGCAAAAACAAGCATCTTCACAAAACCAATAGCAAAGCACAGGATTATTTATTTTTGACCTAACAAACTGTACATTCCTCAAACCTAGGTTAAAACCTTGATTACATAAGGTTGATTATAGTTTGTATGGATGAATTCTGAGGTTAGCTAAGCCAATCCTTGATTAAAGCCTAACACAAATAGTTTTTAACCTGTGATTACAATTGTGAACATACAGCTACTATTAACAATTGTAATAGGCAAATTAGAAGATCACCAGCACATCACTATGAAAAAATAATTCAATTGTAAAAAGAGTTACCAGATCGAATAGCTCTGAAATCGGCGGATAGGAAGGAGAAGAGGGAAATATATATGGTTGTTTATACGTATACACAGTGCAGTAACCTAAAATCAGAAAAAAAAAGTCGAATAAGAAAAAGAAAACTCGTAAAATTCTGTAATTTAGAATCAAACCAGTTAAAAACATGAATCAATCAACCCAATTTGGTCAATACACAACTAATCAACCAAACCCTAAATTGCTGCGGGTGGCTTTACTGGTTTGGGTTCAGTATGCTCTGAGTTGCCGCCAGAATGCTTAGTCCTCAAATCATGGTAAAAGTTTTCTAAATAACTGATGTCGTGCATGTAGTGGGTGTGAATCGGGTTGGGTTGGGTTAGGTTTGTTATCAAGTTGGATCAGTATTCAGTGGGGTTTAGAGTTAGAGTTAACAAAAAGAAAAAAAAAAAAACTAACTTACAATTGGAACCTATAAAAAAATAATTACTTTTATATCTTTGTAAAACTCATAAATTATTTCTGTATCCTTCTCAAATTCATAAATTATCTACATGTCATTCTAAACTTTATAATTACCTTCATATCATTCTAAATCTTTAAAGCTCTTTTTTATGTCCAAAAACCTATTTTATTTATTTATTAAATTGTGATAATTCAATAATAGATACAAATAAATATGATTTATAATACATAATCAACACATATATTGCATACTTATTTGATCATTATTGATATTATAATGATTTAATATAAATTAAAATAGGTTTTTGGACATAAAAGAGAGTTTTAAAGATTTATAAGGATATGGAGACAATTATAAAGTTTATAAGGATATAGAGATAATTTGTGAATTTGAGAAAGATATAGAAATAATTTATGAATTTTACAAGGATATAAAAGCAATTAACCCATAAAAAAAATTAGGTTAGTCGGGTTTTCAGGGTTATAAACTGAAACTTTCTGTGTTATACTATCACTTTCTTGATTTTAAAATAAAAAAGTATGTTTGATTTTTGTAGATTGCGAATTAGGTGTATATAAGACCGAGCGTAACGCACGACCTCCGGATCGGTCACGACCGCCACCTCCTCGCTCCCCGACGCGTCCAGCCCGTTACGCCCGCCTAGCCCCGACGCGTCGACCGTGCCCAACGGTCGACTATTCGACCGTTCGCAGCCCACCTCCAACGGCTCCAAAACACCCCTTTCAAACTAAATTTTTACCCCTTTTTTACCTTATAAATACCCAATCTTTTTCTAAAAAATTTCATACTTCTCATTTCTTTTCTTCATACTTACTCACATCACACACACTATCTTAAAAATGAGTTCCGACGATGAAATGAATGTAGCTAATTTCATTTTTGACGACGAGGAGGAGGACAAGATTATACATCTTGGTTTTTTACAAACGGCGGCCGCGTTTCTTGAAGGTTCCAGTTCTAGTATCCCTAGAACTCCTAGAAGATACGTGCATAGGGACCGTGGCGGTGCGAATGACCGTCTCGTGGCAGCTTACTTCGCTGAAAATCCGACATATAACGAGCAAGATTTTCGTAAACGTTTCAGGATGAGCCGTGATCTTTTCACACGCATTGTTCGCGATCTCACTAATACCGTCCCATTATTTGCGCAACGTTATGATGCACTTGGCAACGCAGGTACTTCTCCGCTAATGAGGTGCACGTCTGCAATTCGTCAGTTAGCATACGGCACCGTACCGGATGCTCTAGATGAATACTGGAATCGACAAACCCACCACTAGTTTTTTTTAATGTTTTTTTAATTATTTTTAATGTAATGTTTTTATTTATTTTTAATGTAATGTTTAATTATTAATGAAATTTAAAAAAAAAATCCGATCGGTCACCCATTACGGGCTAATGGTCGCTGTCTGGTCATGTGTTTGATCAGGAGAGAGAAAGCTGATGTGGCGCAGAGGTGGCAGGGGTGACCAAACTTTGTTTGGTCACCCATTACGGGTAGTCTAATAAGGTCGGTTATTCGAAGTTGTAGGTACGGTAACTTCCTCTATTATTTTTCACTAGGGATAATATTTGGCAAGAAATACGTCGAACAATATTTGATTTATAATGAATATCTCGATTTAGATTAGTCACATGTTCATAGTGTATTACAAAAGAAATGCTAAAAGTAACATACCAAAATGAAAAGTTATGTTCTTTGAAAATACATGAATTGGAAAACTATATAAAAAAAATTTCTAAAACTATTATATAGCAAAATGCAAAATTTGCAATCGGGTTTAATTAACCGTGCTCGTGATTTTATAACAAAAGACATAAAACAATTTTACGCAACAGAAGCATTTTAAAATAAGTAGATATTTTCTTGTTACAAAACCACCAAAAGAAATCGATTTACAACAATGAAAGATATAAAACGACCATATGATGTTTTAGAAATAATCTTTGATGCCTTTGACCCCTTTATGGAGTTATTGAAGAATGCACAAAAAAGTGAAGAATAGAACTTCTATAGAGGAACTTTTAAGAGAGAGAACAAAGAACACCACTTACTACAACTTAGAAAACAAGTGAGAACATTTTTCATGTGTGTTTTGCTTCATAAATTAAGGCTTTTTTGAGAATCAAAATCAATAAGATTCGTAAATTTGACCTCCTAATCTCATGCTCTTATTGCATAAGTTAGACAACACTTATTTGACCCATTCAGATCAAAACATAAACAAAACCGACAAATTAACAAATAAATAGGTTAAAAATAATAATATTATCATATTTCTTCAATTGAAATACCCACAACAATAACAAGACAAACGAATTCATGAACCATTTGCAATATTTACAGTGAGCTTAACTCTTCAAAATTTTGTAAAAGAAATTGAATACAGAAGCAGAAAACAGTGGTCCCCACTTGACGGCTACACCAATCTGCAATGATTGGTAGTAAGTACACACGGCTGTTCATTGTGTTCTCCCAATTTGTACTCATTTCCAACTTTTGAGCTTTTGACATTAATCCCAAAATGCCAACTTATAACGGTTTCCAGCAGCACTTGGCGTTGACACACCTGTGACTCTGAATACAAGAGGATAATAGTAAACATCTCAATCCAAAAAAAATAGCCAGAAAATTATAACTTAATCTAGTTTTCAGCCAATTTTCCTTTTTTTTGCAAAATGACAGAATAATCTTTAATATCGTCTACAATGTTACTCGCCATGCAAAATATTAGAGGTGACAAAATGGACGGGTTGACTAATTGGTCAAACATGATGAGTGGGGTTGGGTCGACTTGTAACCATTTTTTGTCCATTTATATAATATAAGTACAATATTAATCTAAATATAATGACGGGCACATATCGTAAAATAGAAATATACTTTCATCGGTGGTCCGTTTTGGTATTTTAACCTTTTATGGTCTATTTTGGTTATTAAAGCTTTTTCCCATCCCTACCTCATAATTAAACAAGTTTTTTTTACGTTTTATTAGGTTGGCTAGAAACTTTTAATTACCAAAACAGGCTTCAAAAACTTATAATTACCAAAACGAACCACCACCTAAAGTATATTGTTATTTCATGACATTTGCCCGAATTTGATTTAGTAGGTTTTATGCGCAATAACAAACATTTGCCCTAAAAGATGGGTTGAAATTTGCCACCTGTACAGATATAACATCTTTACACATACATGGTTTTCCTAAACTCGTGTTAAAGTTATTTTTCTAGTACAAAATTAATTTAGGTCACTTAACCTAGGTTGCAAAGAATCCAGAGATTCTATGTACCCATATATTCCAATTTCCACGAATAAACTAAAAAACATGCTTGCAGTCTTATGCAGCTATATTACTTCATCTTGTCTTTCTTGCAGTACAAGTTACTCTATTTTTAGTTTCTAAGTTTATGAGTCATGCCATACAATATATATCAGTTATCACCAATGTTCCAAATAAATGGTGCTAACAGTATATCAACTAACACGATATAAGAGTACAAAACCGGCTAATATGATAAAATATTACGATTTAGTGGCTAGTGCTGAACATATCAAAGGCCTCAATGATTTAAAGGTTCTGTTATGAAAATCAGATTATTTGATAAGCGTTCTAGAGGCACACTCTGAATGATAGAAAATTACCATTTTATCCCTCTGTATGATTTAATGGCAAGATGGTGAAAACTCCTAAGTTTGGGATTCAACATTAAGATTTTTAGGTTATCCTCAACAACTTATGCAAAAAGACAGCCTTACACATGGACACTTTATTAATTATCAGGGACCAAAAGTTGTCCTTTTTAATTGACAGATACAACTCTTCTTTAGACTATTACTCAATATTAATCTATCACCAGAAAGTGATGATAAACAAAAACAATAAGACAAATTAGTCACACTAAATAACATACACACACAACAAGAACACCAAAAGATGTCACTTTCAATCACCAAAATATACCAATATTAACACATAACAAATCCAACATGTTTGATCACCAACCAATTGACTCAACAAATCTAACAATTAAACCAAGAAAAATTACCTGAAAAAGTAGACATTTCAGTCCCGAAAAATGACTTCATTGGCCATATTCATCAACGGCTGTAGACAATCCGGCGAAAACTTCCGGGCAAACATATAGGAATTAGTGAAATTAGATCGCCGGAGCTCATAAATCAGCTCCGGCGACACCTCATTCCGGTAATACGTATGCGGGTGTCCATTAACACTATCAGTCCAATTAACACGAGTCAGTGTATACCTAGTACACCATTTTAAATCCTCCATTGACAACAATGTTGGAAAATAATGTTCTTCAGGGTAACAAGATTGAGGCTTTAAGCAATTTAACCTAAATTTCTTCCATAGCTGCCGATCACCAACCACCATAACGGCGTGCTTACGTGTCAATGTAAAGAACTGTGAACCCATTCGAAATTTATCAAATGGGACTTCGGGAATCATTACGTTTTCTCCTCTCGCATTGTATCGATCCAAAATATAGGGATCTTTAGAAACAATTTCGATGAAACTTTTGTATTTCAAGTATTTTAATTCGGCTACTTGATGTGAATTGACTTCAAATATGGTGTTGTAAAAGTAGTTAAAAGAATGAAGTGGGATACAATGTTGGGAAATTAGGGTAAAGAACGCGTTATCTGGGTCGTCGAGTAGTGCGGTGGCGAGGAGGCGGCGTTCGGCGGCGATGAGAGTGGCGGTGCCACGGTGGGTTTGTTTCGCCAGAATGAATCGATCTTGGGTGAAAACCCCACCTGGGATTTTAACTTTAGGGTTTACAGTTGGGTCTGCGTGAACATAAATAGTGAAAAGATCACGATTTGATGTATTGCCGTTGAAGAATCGTTCCCATAAGGGGGAAAAGTGTAAATCGGAATTTGTAAGGAATAAAAATGCGATCTTGGGGTTTGGATTGGTTGCTCCGATATGTTTGGGTTTAGATGGATTGTGTGATTCAACGGCGGTGGCTCGCCGGAAAAGGGTGAGATCTTGGAGTTCGTCCGGGAAGGAGATGGGCGGAGACGGCGGCGGGAGGATATGTGGGGCTAAGTAATAGAGAGTAGGAACACATAGTAACAGAAGGATGACTGCCGGAATAAATGGCGACGGTGCTGCGGGAGAATTTGATGATGAGGGTGTCATAATTTTTGGAATGAATTTGTGGGTTTTGAAGTTGAAGTGAATTGATTTGGTTTTCAATTGAGAACTAGGGTTTGAGTATGAATCTGTTCATAGTGGTGAAAAGATGGTGATTTGGGGGAGATGATGAGATCAGATTGGTTGTGAAACACCATCAAAATATATATGAGATGTGAACCTTGTATTTTTAGAATTATTAAAAAAGGAAACCAGATAAGCATCCTTTTTAGATTTTTTATTGCATATTTATTGTTGGCTGTAAAAATATTGACTTTCATTTTGAGCCATTTGATCGGTTTGACTTTTAATCTCAGGCATGTTAACTAAGACCGGTGCCAATGGTGACGGAAACTGACGCCGTCAGTTTCTGCCAACTCAGCGCCACGTCAGCAGACAAACTAACTAACACTAAACTGACGTACCCGTGCCAACAGCACTCCGTCACTTCATCAACTTTAATTAATTTACTTTCTTTTTAATTAAAATAAAAATATACAACTAATTAAAACATATAACTAATAAAATTAAATTTCATTAATTTAAAAATACATTACATAAAAAAAAGACATTAATTAAAAAAAAAAAGACATTAATTAAAAAAAATAGAAGGTGAATGTGGTGTAAAAATAGACGAAATGAGAGGGTATTTATAGATGTAAAAAGTTTTAATTTTTTTAAATTTTTTTGAATTTTTTTAAATTTTTTTGAATTTTTTTAATATATTATCATTTAAATTACCATTTAAAAAAAAAAAAAAAAAAAAATCAACTGGTCTCCGTCTCTTTCTCCGTCTCAATTCCGGCGAGCCAAACCGGCAGACCCAACCGGCGGGGCCGTGCCAACGGTCGCCACAACCGGCGGGTCAACCGGCGGGCGTCGGTTGCCCCCGTTGGCACCGGTCTAAAGTATTTGTTTTAATGCTTAATGTACAAGCAGTTTAAACATGAAGTACTTGATAACAGAAACCGTGAAACTTCCATCCACTTCCACCACCGTTGAAAATTGTCATGATGATTAAGTTTTGTAATGGTAATGTTGTTGGAGGCATGAGGGAGGAATCAATATAGTATATTGATTCACTGAAAGAATAGATCAACGAGACAACACAATATTTGAGAATAGATAAACGAGACAACACAATATTTGAAATTTTGAATGGCTCTAAAATACTTATCCATGAATTATTTTATGACTAGCAAGATTTGAAGCTTAATTACGCTATCATATCATGATATAAGATTTGAGCGTAAATTTATTTAGTAAATGTGTCGATATATATTATTAAATATAATACTTTGATTAACTTCATTGTTTTGTAGATTAACCGTTAAAGTATAAAAGAGCTAATTTAATCAAATTAACCCAAGAAATTTAAATACAAATTAACTAATAAGGCCGCAAAGTGCAATTAGCAATTGGGACGTATGCAAATTTTATCTCGGGCCAGGTATTTGTTTAAAATGGGCCACACAAAACAATAATTTGGACCGAAAATGTCCATGTTTAAATACCAACTAAAAAGCCCATGTGCATTAACTGAAGAATAAGGGGCGGCCGAACGAAATAAATCAATAATCACAGCCGGGCCCTGACTGGCCCGAGGGCAGATATAGTAGGCCGACTATACCAAATTACTTGGGGATCATAATTTTTGAACCCTTAATTATTTTTTTATTTATTTTTTGAGTAAGTTAAAGATTATTAATTTTTTATCTTTTTTTCTCAATGACTCTGCTCTAGTACTATGTGAATGTGAGGACGATTGGAGGAATAAGTTAATATTTATTTTTATTTTTACAATTATGATAGGGGCTTAAAATTAATATTCGTCTAGGGCCCGACAAACTTATGGTCGGCCTTGGTTCCATTTACATAACTCAATCCAACCTAACTTTTAACATTCATTAACAATTCAACCCCTAAAGTAGCAATAGAAAAATTACATCTCATACTAAAAAATAAAAAATAAATACAAAATGTAATGGCCCCAAAGTTATGACCTAGTCCTTGCACGTGGCATAGGCCACCCAATTCTCATGAGTCATGACCCTCTTATTTTTATATTAACTAGTTTTCTGCCCGCGAAAAGCGCGGGTGAAAAATATGACAATTGAAACGAGTCAAATATATTTAACCTATAAAAAAAATTAATGAATCAGTAAACATCAATATTCAAAATGAAGATGATTTTTAGTTCTCAAACAGGCATTCACATTCCAAAACGCATAGAAAGGCATTCCGTGATTAGGGTATTAGTTGTCACGCCAGTTCAAGTGTAAATCAAGAAACATTATGGGTTTTCTTGTGTAAATTGGGACATGATAAATGAATCATCAAATCACAATGTCGTTTCTTCCACAAATCACAAGAATGACCTATAAGTAAAATGATCAACGGCAAATTCTTCAAACCCAATTCAATTAAGAAAGTTAAAATTAACAAACATACTTTAATTTAATCTCAAACAATAACAAAAAACACTAAATAATCAAAATCTATATATATATATAGTGGAGAGTTATATAGAGAACTCTCTCTTTAAATAAAAAGGGTACTTTCGTAATCTGACATTTACAATTATGTTTTTTTGTTTTAAAAAAAGAATTAAAAAAGGAAATAAACCCATAACTCTCCATTTACATATTAATTGCACACACACATACCCGTACAAACATGTGTTTGCATCTTCTCTCTCTCTCCTCAATCACAACTCCACCTCCACCTCCACCGGACCTCCCCTTCTAATGAAAACTTCCGGCAACCATCCATCTTCACAACGGAAACCACCAGCGATTTGTATCTCCGGCGGAACACCACCGACGACCTGATATGTAACCTCCAGTGGTCTCTTCGACCAGATCTGTAACCACTAGTCTCTGTTTTGAAGTTTTCTCTCCATCTCTCATATCTCTCAGAAGAACACCGGCCGTCGACATGCCCCGCCATTGCCGCTCCGTCACCGTCTGGCCCGCAAATGCATGTTCCGCCACCGTTTGGCCCTCACATGCCTGCATTTCGGTAATCAACATGGTTAGTATCGCCGGATGCATATCTAGGGTTTCAGTCGATGGCGGCAGATCTAGGGTTTCAGTCGACGACGACAGATCTAGGGTTTCAGTCGACATCGGCGGATCTAGGGTTCCAGTCGACGGCTGCAGATCTAGGGTTTCAGTCGACGGCGGCGGATTTAGGATTTCAGTCGTGGCGGCGGATCTAGGGTTTCGGTCGACGGCCGCGGATCTAGGGTTTCAGTCGACGGCGGCAACAACCACCCGCACCATCGATGTTTTGATTACATGAATGTTTTGATTTTTTGAAGACATCAATGTTCTGATTACATGAATGTCTTGATTTTGTGAAGACATCAATGTTTTGATTTTGTGAAGACATCAATGTTTTATCTGTTTTTAGCTATAATTTTGTGAAAACATCAATGTTTTATCAGTTTTTAACTATAATTTTGTAAAGACATCAATGTTTTATCTATTTTTAGCTATAATTTTGTGAAGAAATCAATGTTTAGATTACATGAATGTTAGATATGTTTTGATTACCCATTTCATACAAATTAAAAAATCAGATGGGGTAAAAAGATTTCCATGAAATGTGCTAATATTCTGGAAAATATGGGGTAAACGGTTTTCATACGGAAGATTGATATACAAAATCTCCATTTTCCATGATTATAGGATTTCAATTAATTGTTTCTATAAATATGAAATAATGTGAATACCGGAATTGCCCTTTACATTTAAATAAATGAAAAATATAAACTAATTTCTGATTGGCTAATAAGGGTTTATGGGTTCTCTATATAACTCACCCTATATATTATATATATATATATATATATATATATATATATATATATATATATATATATATATATATATAACGAGTTTCATTTCCGATGTAGTATTTATTACCTAGCATTAATCACCATATAACGCATTAATATATTAATCATTGAAGCAATTTGTTTGTAACCGAATTTAAGTTTTATATGAAACGGCTTCAAAAGCATTACATAATCCTTTCTTTTTCTCTGCATTTAAAGCATTAAATCAATTTGGTAGGAATGGAATTTAAGTATTACATGGATTTATTTAAAGCTTAAAGTTTCCGCATGAAGGGGTTACTGGTAGGGGTGTTCAAAACCGGGTACCCGGATTTTCGGATACCCGAAATTCGGGTACCCGGATTTTCGGATAGTGATTTTTACTACCCGCATTTGGTACACGGATTTATGATACCCGGATTTCGGGTATCCGAAATCCGGGTATCCGGTATCCGAAAAAAACAAAATATTAAAATATTTTTCGAATATTTTGAGTATTTTTTCGGATATTTCGGGTATTTTTCAGAAATTTCGGGTACTTTTCAAATATTTTGGGTATTATTGAATATTTTTGGTATTTTCTCAAATATTTTGGGGATTTTTTGTATATTTTTCGTATATTTATTATTTCCGGGTAATTTTTCGGGTATCGGGTATCCGGAAATCTTGAAAAACACTACCCGCATTTGGTACCCGGAATTCGGATACCCGGATTTTCGGATACCCGCATTTCGGATATCAGGTAATTTTTCGGATACCCGGTTTTTCGGATATTTTTGAACACCCCTAGCAGTTACTGGTCATTAAAAGTTGAGTTTCAAGATTAACTCTAGCCCTTTCAGTGCCAAAAAAACTGCCACTGCAGTTATATTCCAGCCCTTTCGATAAGCCCACATCCACAAAAATATACGCACACATGTATATATATATATATACGTATAGTGAATCCTTTGAAGTTGCAAAGGTATCATCCTCTTATCTTAAGTAGTATTTATATCTATCTGTCTGTATGTTTCTTACATTTGAAAAAATAACTTCCTTTTTTTATATTTCTCATTAATCAGGATGGAATTTTATAGGATTGCATTAAGGTTTTACAAAAAGAAGTTTCCAGAAAGCAAACGAGTTGATGAGTCCAATACGATGGTGTCAAGCATACACACACATACTACTATCTTCAACCCCTAAAAGAAAGCCTATGTGGACTACGATCTACAAGCTCTCGGTATCATGGAGTTACTTGCCCTTCATCATATTCACATTATTTACTCAATTTTCTTGCATTCCTAAAGCATTTATTATTATTAATTTTTTCTTTAAATACTAAAAATAATATCATTGGGTTTTTTTTAGCTAACCATAAGCTCCACACCAAACCACTTACGGCTGCTTCAAGAAATTTTTTGCATCTTTCTGTTTTACAGGCATAAAGGAATTGTGATGACCCATATCAATTTGACACTTTCTGGAGCCAAGACCATAATTCCAAGGCAACCGCACAATGATAAAAAAAAAAGGTGGTCCCTGTCTTCATCTGATTAGGGATTGTTGGAACAAAACACAGATCAACTTGATACTGATGCTGCAGTTAGTACTGACAATAATTAGTACTGATGGGGCAGAACATGTTACTACTGATGAAGTTGATACTGGTGATACTATAACTTAGTTACTACTGATCATGCACAGATTGGAGATACTACTGATCTTAGTAGTTACTACTGACGATGGTTTCTGGACTTACTACTGATCACCAAGTTTACTACTGATGTTACATATTTACTACTGGTGTTACATATTTACTACTGGTGATGAGTTTTACTACTGATACGCGTTTTTGAAGAATATCAAGTCCGAGATCTTCGTAGAGATAGTTATAGAATGTAAATCAATGTATATTTTTATTATTCGATGTAAATCAAAGTCCTAGAATAACTAGGGTAAATAGTTTAGCTTCAAGGACTATTATAAATAGTTCCTTACGAATTGTAAACGTATGTGTGTATTGTTAACTCAATAATATACATTGAAGCTTTTTGTGAAACTGTGTTCTTAATACTTTCGCATATTATTTACAGTTCATTGTTCTTAATTACATTGATATAGTGTTGATCCGCTGCAACTTCTATATTCAATTAGATCTAAAGTGTTTATTAACTTTTCTATAGTTAATCGATCCTGACAAGTGGTATCAGAGCATATTGGTTCTAGATCTACTATTTGTTAAGAACAACAAAAAGTTTTAATCTTAAAAACACACATTATTAATCATGACTGATAATAATGAAAGCACTCATGCCAACAAGACCCCTATACTCACTCCCAATAACTTTGGGATGTGGAAGAATCGTATTAAGCAATACATGCTTATTATAGATTATTCCATGTGGGAAGTTGTTCTTGAAGGAAACAAAACTGGTCCTGGTCAAACAAGCAGCTCTGCAACTGAGGCAGATAAACTTAAGTGTGAGAAGGAAAAGAAGGACAAGGGAATCGAACTTAAAACTCTAAGCACTCTCCTACTGGCCATTCCTAACGACTATCAACATCTCTTCGTTGAGTATGATGATGCAAAGATACTTTGGGAAGCACTGGAGAAGAGATTCGTTGGGACTAAGAGCACCAAGAGGAACATGAAGTCTGTTCTCAAACAAGACTTTGAAAACTTCAAAGGAAAACCCAATGAAACACTCACTCAAGTGTTTGACAGATTCAACAAGTTAATTGGTGAACTTAACCAGGTTGGGGTTAAGATGGATCAAGAAGATGTCAACATGAAGTTCCTACGATCTCTTAGTGAAGAATGGGCCATGTATACAGTGGTGTATAGACAAAGAGATGCACTAGAAGAAAAAGAGTTGGATGAACTCTACAATGATCTCAGAGTATTTGAAACTGAGGTAAATCAAAAGAACCCTTCTATTTCTTCTAATAATGCTGCATTTGTCTCTAGTACAGGTCAAGGTTTGGAAACCTTCACAGGAAAGGCTGCAGATTCTGAGGATGCTGCCAGAGAATCCTTCTTCACTAGTCATGTGCATACTGCATTGATTAGTGATGACTTGGAACAATTGAATCCAGATGATCTTGAGGAGATGGATCTTAAATGGCAGATGGCTATGCTGAGTCTAAGGACAAAAAGATTCTTAAAAAGAACTGGAAGGACAAGCCTTAACTTCAACAAAGGTGACAAAGCAGGATTTGACAAGACTAAAGTCAAATGTTACAACTGTAACAACCTTGGTCACTTTGCAAAAGAATGTCCTCAGCCAGACAAAAGATCAAAATCAACTGCTCTTGTCTCACAACAAGGACAAGGCTATGACTGGAGCTTCCAAGCAGAAGAGCATACTCAAAATCAAGCTCTCATGGCCTTTACTGACAACAAAACTGAGGTAAAATCTAAACCTTGTACTTCTGAATGTGCTAAAATTGTTAAAAACTTAGAAAAAGAAAACACTAAATTAAATGAAGATTTAGCAAAAGCAGTGAGAAGAAATCATGAGTTTGATAGTGTGATTGCTGATCAAGAACATCAAATAAAGGTGTACCAGATGATTGATCAAAGGATAAAGGAAGAATTGCTTCAGGCTGTGGATGAGAAAGAGTTTTATGAAACAAAAAATAAAGAACTAACAAGTAAATTAGAAGAATGTCAGCTTGAAATTGAACAAAATAAACTAACAATTAAAAAGTTTGAAAGAAGCACTAAAATTCTTGATGAATTAACTAATAATCAAACTACAGAAAAAGTTGTTCATGGGGTGGGATATCATGCTGTACCACCTCCATATAAAATCATTCCACCACTTAAAAACAGCTCAGAAAGAATCATTAATGAATTAAAAACTGAAAAGCAAACTGAATCACATAATGAAACATCTGAATCAAATGATTCTTCTGATGATGATCAATCAATTGAATTTAAAATCTCTCAAACTGAATCACCAAAATCAATTGATACCAGCTTTCACACAGCACAAAGTCCAAATGAATCTCCCAAATATGATGCAGAAAATATACCTAAAATTCTAAAAAGGGGAAATCAAAGAAACAGAAATCAACTCTTAGAACAAAGAAAAATCATAAAGGCTCAAGATAATAAATTAAAATGTGTTATTTGCAACAAAGTGAACCATTTTGCAAAGGATTGTCACTTCAATCCAATAAACTGCAAAGAAGTAAAAGAATTTAAAATTTTTAAAGAAAAAGCAAAAACTCAAAAGTTAAAAGATACTACTGGTCCTTCAGTAGTAAATAAAATCAAAACTCCAATTGCTGAAACTCCAAAATTTGGAAGAAGTGCACCAAGATTTGTGCAAAACAGAAGAGTTGGAAGCCCAAAGAACAGCAATTACTTCAAGAACAATAGAAAATCCACTCAAAATAAACAATATTTTAAATTTTCCAACACCAGTAGAAACTTTAACAACTTTACTACTGGTGTTAACCCTCATTATAATGCTGTATGGTACCAGTACAAGAATACTACTGGTAAAAACCCTAATTTCAAAAATACTACTGCTCCCAAAACAACTTTCAAAAATACTACTGGTGTTAACCCTAAAAACACTACTGGTCATTCTAAACATGGTAAGTACCCAAATACTACTGGTCCATCAGTAGTAAAGTATTCAAAAGCAAAAAATCACGGGTATAAACCAAGATCAGTAGGAAATTCTCACACTAGTACTAATTTCAAAAGGGCAGTAGTAAAACAAAACACCAGTACTAAACAAGTATGGGTACCAAAAGTGTTTAAAGTTAAAACTCCCAAAGCTTATTTCTCAAAGGATGAACCCAAGACATATAAAGCTTGGGTTCCCAAACTTAACTAATCCTTTACTCACTTGTGCAGAGCATTCAGATCCCAGAAGAAGGAAGAACATGGCATATTGATAGTGGATGCTCAAGGCACATGACTGGAAATCTGCAAATTCTTAAAGATTTCAAGTCATTTGATGGAGGATATGTGGCTTTTGGTGAGAATCCCCAAGGAGGTAAGATTACAGGTAAAGGTACTGTTACTAATGGCAAAATTACCTTTGATGATGTATTTTATGTAGCTGAACTAAAATACAATCTTGTCAGTGTGTCTCAAGTTTGTGATAAAAAGAACAAAATTCTTTTTACAGACATTGAGTGCATCATTCTTTCTCCTGATTTTATTTTAGATGAAAAATATGTAGTTTTAAGAACTCCAAGGAGAAACAATGTGTATTGCCTAGATATAGGGGGAGAACTCATTTCTACAAATGAGGTCAACTGTTTTATATCCAAGGCAAACACTACTGAATCAGAACTATGGCATAGAAGGATGTGTCACACAAATTTCAAAAACATGAACAATTTAGTAAAAAGAAATCTGGTCATTGGATTACCTCAAAAACAATTCATGTGTGATCATCATTGTGTTGCATGCCTAAAAGGTAAACAACACAAGACTTCTCATAAGTCCAAAACTGTAAACTCTATTTCTGTTCCTTTACAGCTCTTACATATGGACCTTTTTGGACCTACAAATGTAATGAGTATTGGAAAGAAACAATATTGTCTTGTTATTACTGATGACTTTTCCAGATATACATGGGTTTTCTTTCTCAGGACAAAGGATGAAACAAGTGAACTCATAAAGAACTTAATTGTCAAACTGGAGAACACATCTGATCAAAAAGTTAAAGCCATAAGATGTGATAATGGCACAGAATTTAAAAATGCTAACTTAATTAACTTTTGTGATCTTAAAGGTATTGACAGGCAATACAGCTCACCTAGAACTCCACAACAAAATGGTGTAGCTGAAAGAAGAAATAGAACCATCATTGAAGCAGCAAGATCAATGCTTGCAGACTCAAAATTACCAATTACTTTTTGGGCAGAAGCTGTTAATACTGCTTGTTATGTTCAAAACAGAGTATTAATAGTGAAGCCACATTTTAAAACACCATATGAACTTTTTAATAAAAGAAAACCTTCCATAAGCTTTCTAAAATCATTTGGTTGTCCTTGCACTATTTTGATTACAAGAGAACAAATTGGTAAGTTTGACTGCAAATCTGATGATGGAATCTTTGTGGGATATTCTACTCAAAGCAAATCATATAGAGTATTCAACAAAAGGCTAAGGATAATTGAAGAAAGCATCAATGTATCCTTTAATGAAAATGTATCTAATGAACAAGGAAATGGTCCAGATTGGCTATTTGACATAGACAATCTAACCAAATCCTTTAATTCTAATATGAATTTCAATGCAGGAAATTCAAATTGTCACAATCAAAAGGAAGGAACATCATCAATTAATACTGGTCAAGAGGAAATGAGATAAATTGTAGTTAATACTGCTCCAAAAGTTAATACTGATGTCAGTAATAACTCAAGTTCTGGAACCAGTAGTAACTCTGAGAATGAGGACAGTAGTAATTCAAATACTACTGATACCAGTAATAGTACTCAAAATACTACTGGTCCCAAAATTAACCTAGATTTTCAAGATACTACTGATACCAGTAACAACAACAACACTACTGATCTCAATGAAGATAATAGCAGTAGTAACTCTGACCAAGAAGATGATGAACCAAATATCAATGACAATGAAGGATCTCTAGAAGAACAACTACCTGAGACAAATGAGTCCAATCTTGAAAATCAACTAGTGGTTGATAAAGCTTCAACTACAAGGACTCAAAAGAACCATCCATTAGACCTTGTTCTAAGTGATGTCAACTCACCACTATAAACAAGAAGCAAATTAAACAAAAGCTTAACTGCAAATATGTGTAATATAAGTTTAATTGCTAATGAATGTATGTTTGAATGCTTTCTGTCTCAGGATGAACCAAAGAAGATCCAACAAGCAATGAAGGACTCAAACTGGATTGAGGCAATGCAAGAAGAACTCCTTCAATTTAAGTTACAAGCTGTTTGGACACTGGTACCTCTACCCAAAGGAAAAAGAGCCATTGGAACAAGATGGATCTTCAGAAACAAGAAAGATGAAAGAGGTATAGTGATCAAGAACAAAGCCAGACTTGTAGCCCAAGGATACACTCAAGAAGAAGGAATAGACTATGATGAAGTATATGCTCCTGTTGCTAGAATTGAAGCCATAAGGATATTTCTAGCATATGCTTCATTCAAGAAGTTCAAAGTCTATCAAATGGATGTAAAGAGTGCATTCCTATATGGGAAAATTGAAGAAGAAGTCTATGTTTGCCAACCTCCAGGTTTTGAAGATCCAAAACATGGTGATTATGTGTTCAAATTGGATAAAGCTCTATATGGCTTACATCAGGCACCAAGAGCATGGTATGACACATTATCATCATACCTATTGAAGAACAACTTTAAATTTAGGAGCCATTGACAAAACTTTGTTTACAAAGAAAGTCAAAGATGATATACTACTGGTACAAATTTATGTAGATGATATCATCTTTGGCTCAACCAATGACTTATTATGCAAAGAATTTGAAGAACTGATGCAAATTAAATTCAAGATGAGCTCTATGGGTCCAATGAACTTCTTCCTTGGACTCCAAGTCAATCAAAGAACATATGGCATTTTGATAAATCAATCAAAATATGTCAAAGACATCTTGGAGAAATTTGATTTGAAAGACAGTAAGAGTGCAAGTACACCAATGGAAACACACAAACACCTACATCCTGATGTTGAGGGGGAGGATGTAGATGAACACTTATATAGATCAATGATAGGCTCTTTGATGTACTTAACTGCATCAAGACCTGACATTATGTATAGTGTTTGTGTGTGTGCAAGATATCAAGCAAGACCCAAAGAACTACACTTGCAGGCTGTTAAAAGAATATTCAGATACTTGAAAGGCAAACCATCACTAGGTCTATGGTATCCACATGATTCACCATTTGAACTCATAGCCTACACAGATAGTGACTATGGAGGTGAATGTCAAGACAGAAAGTCCACTACTGGTGGATGTCAATTCTTTGGATCAAGACTGGTGTCATGGCAATGTAAGAAGCAAACAAATGTATCAACATCAACTGCTGAAGCAGAATATGTAGCTGCATCTGCTTGCTGTGCTCAAGTACTATGGATTCAAAATCAGCTTCTAGACTTTGGTATCTCTATCCTTAAAACTCCTATTTTTATTGATAATCAAAGTGCTATTAGTATTGTGAATAATCCAGTAAAACACTCAAAAACTAAACACATTGAAATAAGATTTCACTTTATAAGAGATTGTAATGAAAAGAAATTAATCAAAGTAGTTAAAATCCATACTGATGATCAATTAGCAGATCTTTTTACAAAAGCATTTGATGTAGGAAGATTCAACTTCTTGGTTAGCAGTATTGGAATGATTTTAATAACTTATAATCTCACTTAAAATCATGTGTAAAGTTAGTGTTGTAAAATATTATTTATTTACTTAAGTGTTTTACTACTGGTATATCTGTACTACTGGTGTGTAGGCATGTGCACAAAATACTACTGGTAGTTAAATACTACTGGTGTGTATTAGGTTTACACAAATACTACTGGTAAGTCAGTACTACTGGTGTTCACATATACTACTGGTCTTGTGTGTTAATGGTTACTACTGATGTCTATAGTTACTACTGATGTCAAAATCCTTAGTCACTACTGATGTTAGTAGATACTACTGACGTTTTACTACTGATATCTTATTTACTACTGGTCTTTCAGAAACACAATTACCAAACTAACCCCCATGAAAATAACCGTTATGTTATGATTCGAAGGACATTTTAGTAGTTTTGCAGGTTAAAACGAAAGATATAAAAGGCGGCAGTCGATTAGTTTAGCATTATCTTCACTTCAATTTGCTAAAACTTCTCGATAAACCCTAGCTTACGATCAAAAACCCTTCGTCAATAACAAAATTCACTTCTGTTCATCACAAAATTCCACAAAAATGGCAACTCTAAAATCTTTGAATGTACAAACCGATCTCAAATATTCTGAATTTCACAATATGTGTGCCTTCCTAAAGAATCCCGACGGCACAAAAGATTTTCGTCCGATCGTAAGGTTCTTAAAAAATTCTTATATACAGTGTGCTCTAACTGTCAAACCAACATCATATCAACAGCACTTGGTGGATTTCTGGACCAATGCTGAGCAAACGGAAGAAACAACCATTTCAATGATCAAATCACAAGTAGATGGAAAACATATCACAGTAACAGAACAATCAATCAGACACCATCTACAACTTCATGACGATTCAGGTATGTCTACTCTTCCAAAGGAATACATTGCTGAAATTTTACAAAAAATGGGTTATGAGGGAAGACTCAACATAGTAACATTTCAAAAGGGTCTTCTCTCCCCACAATGGAAATTCTTAGTTCACACTATTCAGCATTGTATTTCTCCAAAAAGAAGTACTTGGAATGAGTTTAATAAGACAATAGCATCTGCTGTTGTCTGTTTATCCACAGACCAAGTATTTAATTTTTCTCAAATGATTTTTGAAGGTATGTTGGGAAATCTTAGTTCTTCTAAATTTTTAATGTATCCCAGATTTCTACAACATATCATAAATTGTGAATTACAAAACTTGTCAACTCCTAAAAACATTTTTATACTACCTGAGTTGAACAAGAAAGTTTTCTCAAATATGAGAAAACAATTTAAATTTTCGGGCAAGGAAACCCCTTTGTTTCCTAACATGATCAATGATCAAACTCAAATTGGAGAGGGTTCAACCATTGCTACAACCCAAGTTGAACCTCAACCCACTCCATCACCCCCAAATACAGCCCAAACACCACCCCAACTAGCCACTCAATTACCAGCCCAAACAGAAGTCCTGAAAGTGTCCCAGGAACTTGATTTAAATCTGCAGAGTGCTACTCTTCACTCTGTGGAAGACCTACCAGATAAAACCAAAAATATTTCCACACTTTACAAAAGAAAGAAATCTTTAAAGGACACCAGGGGACACATTGAGTCAAACCCAGGCTCCAAGAGTTGTCCTCCAAGGAGGAGAGAGGACATGAGGCGAGGGCTTTCACTACTGATGCCCCAAAGGTGGGTGCACAGGACAGTGAAAACATCTTTAGGACCCAGACCTCGGCAACTTTGAGTGATGACTCATTTGAGGAGTTACTCAAAGGACCCCGGTGCCAAGAAACCACAAGGGGGGCATCTCTGCTTCTTCTAGGAAGAAGAGGATGTCTAAAAGACCCAATGAATCACCAAGAAGTGATGAGGGCAGATCTATTGATTTGACGGATAGGATGGAAAACCTTCAAACCAATGTACCTGTTAGTGAGCCCGATGATCTTGCTAGATGGAGTGAGGGCAGTATTAAAATCCAACAATTGACGGAAAAAGTGGATTCTCTTGAATCCACAGTACAAAATTGTCTTGAATATCTAACAAACCAAGGAAAAACGATGGCTGCAATGAAAAGGCATGTCAATACCATCAACAAAAGAATGAGATTATATGAGCACAGGCTTCATCAACAAACCAAAATCATCAGAAAATTGAAGAAAAAGATTGATGATAGTGAGGCTCCACCAGTTGAGCTCACTAAGGGGGAGAAGGACAACATACAAACTATGATTGATGAATCAATTGCAGCAGCAGCATCTTCTCTCCTAAATTTAAAAGAAACAGAAGTTGATGAAGGCCCAGAGATGATGGTTACAGAAGATGAGCAAATTACTACTGCTACAATGGAAGAACAAGTTGAAAAGGAAATACCAGTAGTAACTCCTACTACTGATATAATAGCAGTAGTAAGTCAAGAAGAGGAATTAAAAGCAGCAAATACTACTGATGCCCTATCAGTAGTAACTCCTGAAATCACACCAGTAGTAACTACTCTGGTTACTACTGAAGAGGAAGAAATACAACTACCAGAGCTAATTGAAAGAGAAAGATTTGAAATCATCACCAAACCACCTACACCTGCTCAACCACTTATCATACCTGACATTGATGATAATGTGAATTGGTTTGAGGTTGATGAGTGCTCACTTCCTCCACATCCAAAAATACTTCAACAAGATGAGCTTAGGTTATTTTCTCCTTCTATAATAATCAGTGGTGTGCCTGATATGAAATATATTCCACCTCCACCTTCAGCACATATTAGAAAGGGAAAAGAAATATATGATGAAGATTATCCCAACAGAGCTCTTGGTCATTACATGGTAAACAAGATAAATCTTGTTAGAGCTGATAAACTGTCTAAATGGAAGGTGAAGCACAAGAGATATTTGGGGAAGGTAGCTAAGTATCAAGCTCTTGAACAGAAGAAGGATCAAATTGAAACTCCTGTTCAAATACCTGCTCAAATCAAAGATGTTCAGATAGAAGCCCAAGAAGCAGAATTCAAAAGGCTCAGAAAAGTAGAAGAAGAACACATTCAATGCCTTGAATATTTGATATCTGAATGCAAGAAAACTAAGAGTGAATTGACAGATGATGTGTTTGAACAGAAGGCTAATATGATTGAATATCTGAAGACAAAAGGGCACAGTGCAAAATCTTTTGGAAGAATGAAGATGATAACTATAATTGAAAAGTATTGCATTGCTAAGAAGAAAGATTTGGTTGAACAAGAAGCTCAAGAAACAAAGAAAGCCAAAGTTTTAATCCCAATCAGTCCAAAATCAATCAAGCAAGATAGTATCTCAACTACTGGTGAGCCATCAACAAAGAAAAGAAAGATGGTCTCTCAAGAACAAAGTGCTCAAAAGAAGTCAAAAACAGAGCAAGTAATTCCAGTTCTTGATCTACCAGTTGCTCCCCTACAAAACAATCCTATCATAAACTGGAGAATTTTGAATAATAATGTGATAGAGATCATAAGGGAAGATAAAGTTGTACAGAGATTCACTGGATGGTTACCATTGATCATGTCCTGCTCAAGAAGTGATGTTATTAAATTACTGATCATTGGAAAACCAAGGATGAGAAAGAAATCATGGAAAGAATCTGGAGCTGGATACTTAACAACAATGATAGATGCTGCATTTTATCCAGACAACTATCCAGAACAATTTACCAGTGAAGGAAATGTTTATCATTGGAATGTAATTCCAACTGCACAAATGTACTTCTTTGAAAAATCTAACAAAGTATGTGAGCTGTACTTGTATGAAAAGGAATATCCACACTCTGAGAAGATAATGTATCAGATATTCACAAATACTATGATGAAGCCATATGATGAAGTAATATTTCAGAACAAATTGAATTATTTTACAAAAAGAAACAGCAAGTACATTATAGCTCAAAGAAAAGCTCAAAATCAAAGAACTCTAGAGAAGAGAAGAAAAGAAGAAGAAGAGCAAAAGAAACTTGATTGATTAATAGATAATCATTAAGTTTAGGGGGAGATTGTTGGAACAAAACACAGATCAACTTGATACTGATGCTGCAGTTAGTACTGACAATAATTAGTACTGATGGGGCAGAACATGTTACTACTGATGAAGTTGATACTGGTGATACTATAACTTAGTTACTACTGATCATGCACAGATTGAAGATACTACTGATCTTAGTAGTTACTACTGACGATGGTTTCTGGACTTACTACTGATCACCAAGTTTACTACTGATGTTACATATTTACTACTGGTGATGAGTTTTACTACTGATACGCGTTTTTGAAGAATATCAAGTCCGAGATCTTCGTAGAGATAGTTATAGAATGTAAATCAACGTATATTTTTATTATTCGATGTAAATCAAAGTCCTAGAATAACTAGGGTAAATAGTTTAGCTTCAAGGACTATTATAAATAGTTCCTTACGAATTATAAACGTATGTGTGTATTGTTAACTCAATAATATACATTGAAGCTTTTTGTGAAACTGTGTTCTTAATACTTCCGCATATTATTTACAGTTCATTGTTCTTAATTACATTGATATAGTGTTGATCCGCTGCAACTTCTATATTCAATTAGATCTAAAGTGTTTATTAACTTTTCTATAGTTAATCGATCCTGACAGGGATTGTGGGAAACAGGTGTACCTTGGTATGTTACATTTAAATTATAATGGTTTTAATTAATTTATTGTGTCTATTTTTGTAATAATAGGTACGGTGAACACCAAATTAATATACCTCATTAAATATTATTAATCTACATATCTTTAAAAAATAAGTTTACACCGAAAAGTTGATGGTTATTCTATGAGGAAAATTAGGTGACACCCTTAAGATGATGGTTGGCCACACCGAAAACTACATTGTAATCTGATACACTTTGCTTTTTTAGTAGAGTGCTCGATATCAAAGCCAAATATGATAGTTATCATGCTTTAGGTACTTTGCCCGTAACACCAATGCAATGTATATAATTTACGTTCAAAATAACTCATTATCATGAATAAAGCTCGTGCATCGCACAGGCTATGTTGTCTTGTTTATGAAAAATTACAGTTTCATATTGATATATTCAAAAAGCATTCAATTAATTCATAGTTGCATATTGATTCATTCAAATAAAAATCAATAAATGAAACCCAATTTGCTTATCAAAAGTTCTGATATAAATTAATTGTGTGCATATCTAAATGCCAATAGAAAGAGTTAACGGGTCAAATGGGTAACATATCAAACGGGATGTAATTTGATGGTAATTGGCAATGTTCTTTATGATACGAACCCATTGTGATTCGTTACCCACTGATTCATTACAAACAAACCATTAAATAGGTTAACATATGAGAGTCGTTACAATTTTGCATATACTCAGGAAGCAAGAAACTCTCATCATATCAAAATGCCAATAGATAGAAAGCCTCATAAGAACATAGGAAGGGAAGTTTGTTGACAACGACAATATTTCAATTTCGATGCAATTTGTTGACGAACAGGAGGAATAAGTAAGAATAAAAGTTTATAATAAAGAAGAAGAATTGGGGCACCTTCATCAGAATTCGACGATGTGTCTCCGATTGATAAATGGTGAGAATAGTCGGAATTGAATGCATTTAAATAGATGTTAAGGGATACGACGGTTGGAAGAGACGTTTAAGGGGTGTGACGATTCAGAAAGTTTCATTGCGGTTGAACAGGTGGTGGATGACGATTGAAGAGGATGAACACCAACTGAATGGAGAAGAGGACGTATAGATGAGTGCTTAAATTAATGTAACGACAAAATTTCCCCAATCCCCTAAATGTTTAATAAAGGAGTATAGATAATACTTTTATGACTACGGGCATGTTTGGATAAGCTTTTTTATGTTAAAAATTGCTTTTAGCTAAAAGTGTTTATTAACTTTTTGATTTTGAAAAGTAATTTTAAAAGATGATGTTTGTCTTAGCTTATTGACTTTTTATAGTGAAAAGTTGATAAGTCATTTGAAAAGTAAGGGCTTCCTTACTTTTCAAAAACTCCTTTTCAAGGCTTTTTGAAAAGTCATTTGAAAATGACTTATTATCTTATCCAAACAACTTATTGACTTTTTGAAAAAGCTAATAAGTCAATAGGCACTTTTCAAAAGCTTTCCCAAACACCCTCTACAACTCAATTCAAGCCTTGCCAATAGTAGTCTTATAAGAATTGTTTATATATAGTAAATTTTAACATATGTATTACTCATATTCTTGTCGGAAGTTTCTCAAGAAGTAGTCTATTAATATATGAGTAGAGATTTGAGTCTTGACTGTTATATGTTACCTTCATCGTATCCATTCTTAAAATAACCAAATATCGATGTTATATCTACATCTTTATAAAGACTGTTAATCAAGAACGTTTCTTGACACGACAATTTGAATACTCAACTATTTTCCAAGTGGCAATATAACTATCCACTTTGTTTGTGGATTTAGGACCAACAACCACCATAGTGCTTCTTGTACCTTCTGCTATACCGATTTGTACATTAGGCTTGCTTCATAAGAGTTTTCAATACGCGAGGTTAGTCCAACAACGAACTAGATAACCATATTCTTATGCAATAGATAAGCAATAATAATTCATATGTTTGGACCTCCAAGAACAAAACACTAATATAACATCATCAAATCGCTCAAACCAAAACAAGTAAACCCTAAAACCCCAATCACGATCACAACACAAACTTGAATCATTTCATTCAATATCCACAAGATCCCGCAACCAACCATGAGTTCACTTTAAGTAGCCATAACGGGTCCCATGTAACCAATTTCTGATAGACCCTAACCACCGGCATCCCATCACTCGCATCATCTTTAATCTGCCATGCTCTATCCTTCTTCCTTTAAGGCTTCTTATGTTGCTTATAAGACGCACCCGAGCCCGAACTCGAGCTTGTAAAAGATGGAAAAACTAATCCGGGACAATCACAAAGAGTAAATGTTTTCGGTTATTATAGGGTTTGAAAATGTTTGGTTTTCCCGGGAGTTGAAGTTACACCGGTTGGTTTAGCACCAACTAACGCGTGCATCAACAACCATGACAAGCTAGAGAGAATCGTACATGTGATGTTCGTTTTCCTAATTGTACAAAAATCTTATTAAAAAAGTTGAAGCTAAGGGTGATCGGGATTACAACATGTTGGATGATTTGACGGTAGCGGAATTCTATTATTTTTAATTTCGGTACGTAGTATCCATAAACAAGATATTGTTGATTTTATTATTTTGTATTCTTTTCAGTGGCAAACCCATAGAAATCCAAAATGTTCGATTTCTTGGGTTGATTGACTAAAAAACCCATGTATTGATTTATTTAGCACTTTGCTAAATTTAGTTATAAAATTGTCATTGAAGAAAAAAAACTAAAATCAGTTTTTATACCCAACGGTCAAATCCGTCTTTTAAACCGGTTTTTGTGTGCAAGGGCTATATCCGGTTTTTAAACTGGTTTAAGAAAATCCGATTTGGCCATAAAAACCTATCCAAAATTAATTGCGCGACTTGCTTTTTTTTATGTGAATGTGCCAAAAAATGCTACCAAATATGTTAACTCACTACTACAGAAACGCTTTGATAATGCGGTGAAAACGGTTTGATAATGCGGGGAAAGGGCCGCACCAACAATCTGCGGTGAAAACGGTTTGATAATGCGGTGAAAAATGGTTTGATAATGCGGTGAAAATGGTTTGATAATGCGGCTTGTTGTTGCGGTTTGTTCTCTCACAGTGCGATATTCTTTTGTTGCTGCGGTTTTATTTGACAATCGCAATATATAAATATTTGCCGCCGCATCTTCAAACCCGATCTGTAGTAGTGACTGATGATTGTGGCAGATGGATGTGGCGGAGATGCGGATATTGAGTTGGACTTGTGGAACCATTCTAGACATGATGCTCTGGATCTTTTAGAACAGAGCTTGAGGTGGAGACTATCATCAACAAGATAAGGGAAGAACGAATGCGAGGATTTGACCATGTCAAGAGAAGACCACGAACATCGCCAGTTAGGAAAGTGAAAATCTCATAGTAAGTGACTCGAGGAGAAGGGGTAGACCGAACTTTATGTG
Organism: Calendula officinalis; assembly: GCA_963853835.1. NCBI lineage: Eukaryota > Viridiplantae > Streptophyta > Magnoliopsida > Asterales > Asteraceae > Calendula > Calendula officinalis. Next base: position 68,792,663 of record OY970824.1, on the reverse strand, counting down.
GATGACCATTATCATTTGCGATCTGAAGGATCTTAGCCTGAACAAGGACATGATCTCTAATTAATAGAGACTCTTTGTGACAATTCTCGGAAACGGTGTGTTACCGATTGTAAAATCATGTTAAGTCATTTTGGCTTTGGCTTTTTAACTTGGTTTTAACACAAAAAACCCAAAGTGGGTCCCACAAATAATCAATTTTGCATTGCTTTAACGTCCGCCATAGCTTTGGCTATTCTCTTTGGGCATGTGTTTAACATAAGGGATGATGTGATGCAGGGGAGGACCTAGTATGGTGCCTGGGGTTGCCCGTGCAACTCCTGAAATTTTTCCGAATAGTGTAAAAATAGCGTTAAAATTTTTAAATTTTCTTTTTATTAGTGTAAGTGCAACCCCTGAGAAAAAAATGTGCAACCGGTGACACCCCTCAACTTTTTCTCTGGGTCCGCCACTGATGTGATGTTAAATTGTTAATGCATGTTAAACGGGTTTGGCGAGTTTAGGCGAACACGACACGGTGTGTTTTTATAACTGTAGTTAACAAAATTCATATATGCATAGATTTATTTTGGATTCCGAAAACAAAAGCTCTTTATCTACTTTTAAATTTCACACGTTGTTAGTGATTTTTGTTACTTTAATTAACTGCTTTTTTCTACATGAATAACCCAATGAAAGAAAGCCGACCAAAAAAGCAAAAGTTTAAAAAACAATACAACATGCATGCCTAAAAAAGATAGATCTTAATGCTCCTAAATCAACAACAATTCATACCCAAAAAAAACCCTAAATTCAACTCCATTGGCTACTCAAAAGCCAACTCAATCATGATACAAAGATATCGATGGTCACCATGTCAAACATAGTGCTACTTATTCTTTAATCATAAACCATACTTTTAGCAAATAATCTATGGTACATTTTTGTTTTAAAATTTATGGCTAGCATCTCTCACTCTTTCATATGCTTATTATATAGAGAGATACATACACATACACATGTAGATGTTTAGATACAATATATTATATAAAAAAAAAAGGTGATTAATTAGTGGAAGTGAGCTCGGGAATTAAGAGGTTGCTATGCAGAATGGCTCCCACATCACAAGCGACCTTCTTGGCTCTTTGCAACCTTTCAAGGAAGGTATCAAGCAGTCTGCTTTGTTCCCTCTTAGTAGAACCAAGTCTTTGGTTTTTGTGGGTGGGCGGTGTTGTGTAATCATTGGATCAATCACACTTGCTACCGTGGGTTTAGCCCTCCAGAAGTATTGGTATGAGTTGACTGAGGTGGCCGCCGGTGGTGGCGGAAGTGGCGGCCGTCCGGTTGCTCGTGGTGGTGGTGGGAGAGACTTTGCTATGACGGCCGATGGTGGTGGGGTTGCTGAATATGCTTCTTCTTCCTCCACAACTTGTAACTTTGATAAGTAATTCGATACTAATTTCGTGTTGAGCTTTCGGGACCATGATGGATTCTCGTTATCCCTTTCGTTCATCTTCTTTATCGTTATGGATTTGTGTACATTTAACATCATGTTTGTGTAATTTAATGGTCGGTCTTTCAAGATTAATCCTTGATTATTATTCTTGATCTCAATCTCATAACCATCGTCGTCATCATCTTGTTCCTGATCAGTATCGTTATCTTTTTCTTCCTCGAAGAAGTCAACAAATTCGTTTTCCGATGGTGGTTGTAATTCTTCCGGCTTGTTGATAACCGTGAGGAGAAACCGGCCGTCTTCACGTTGAGCTTCAAAGTATTTCTGCGGCGGGATGGAAACCGCTTCAAGGACAAGCCGGCCGTCGACACGGCGGGAATGCATGTGAAGCGACGGCCCGTCAACACGTGCGGCGGCGAGAGATGGAAGTGGCGGAGGGAAAGAACGAGGTTGCTGGGTTTTTTTAGTCGGCAAGCATGCAGGCTTCACAACTTTATGTTCATCGTTAATCTGTTCTTGTGGTTGTTTCTTTTCTTGTTCTTGTTCAACCTCGCCGGCGTGTGGTTGCTGTTGTTCTTGTTCAACGTCGCCGGCGTCAGAAGACGGGTATTCGGAGAACACATCGGATCCAGTTTCCGACCCGAGACTCTCGGTACAAACCTTAAGACTTTTCTCACTTAAGGAGCTAGCAGACTTCTTAACAAGTGGATGCACGTACGGTGGTGGAAGCTTACCGGAATCATCTTCCTTCTTTTGCGACATAATTGCAGTCCAAATATCAATCCGTCTGGGATTGTCTCCGATCACCTGATCACATTCTTCTTCAGATGGAGAAGAGGAATCAACCGCAATCTGCTCAGACGATGCGATCTTCTTCATTGCCGGAAACCCACTTCCCGCCAGCCACCGCTTGGATGACATATCGGCTGACAGAGTGCGGCGGAGCGACGCCGCCTTGGAGATATTGTCAGATCGGAGGATGGATACTATACCTTGCATCTGGGTCATATGTGATTGAAATTGGGATCAATTGATTGAATTGAAGGTGAATTTTGTTAATACCAGATGAACACAAGTACATGAGGATGGAGGGGTGGCGGTATTTGTAGGGAAAGAGTTATGTTCATTGGGACCCAATTTTGTTCCAATTTTTTATTTAATTAATAGAAATTGTTGGATAATAAAAATAAATTATATGGTACACAAATGGCATCCTCACAGTCTGGATTGGAGTCCATGATTGATACTTTATGTTCATCGTTAATCTGTTCTTGTGGTTGTTTCGTTTTCAACTTTTTTTGTGGGACGAAGGGAGTATAATGTATAAATTTTACAGCTAACTATATAATTAGTAGATGCGGAGTATATAACAATTGTTGTAGTGGATACATTAAAAACTATGGTGTACAAATCACTCCCTCAACAAAAATCTGAAAGTGAAAAAAATAAATATATATACCCGAAAACATAGTTATAGATGACTGATTGTTAGGCTATAGTAACCATGAGTTGGTGAACAAACATAATCATTGCCACCTTAACTTTCATCTCTAAGACCAAACATATATCCGAATTCTGAATTAATGATCAAAAGTATTATTAAACCATCGTGTTATGTGGATCCGGAGAAGAATCAGAAAACCATGTTTTCGTGGATTGTGCGGTTTCAAGACAAGTTCTAATTGAATTGGATCGTTGGTGGGGATTCGATACACAACACATTATTCATATTGACCAACTAATACTATGGGGTAAAATGCAACAGTTAAAGGGAGACCGCTTTAAAGCATTTTTGGCAGCCGTTTACACTTTTGTATGGTTCATTTGGAAATATCGCAACAACAAATTCTTTGATTTAACTCAAAGGGAGAACAAAACATTTATTTTCAGTTAAATTCAGAGCTTCTCATATTTTTGGATTAAGAACAGAGCGAAGAAATGCAATCTCAATAATAGATGGACGGAATGGTGTTCGAATCATTTGTCTTGTTTTTTATTTATGTATTTCTTTTTATATGTCTTTGTAATTCTCTAGCTCCTTGCTAGTTTTTTAATATATTGTCGTTCAAAAAAAGAAAAAAAGTATTATTAAACCAAAAAGTAGGGGCAGATTAAACACCTTAGCTTTCCTCTCTCACAACTATTACCAAATGAAATTCTGTGTTTTTGGACAACTATTATTGGATGAGTAATCGTTTTTGACGTGTTAATGAGAATAATTGAATATATATGTATATAATAATATAAATTCAAAACGTTTTAGCATTCCAATTTGTGTACAGAATTGGAGTAGAAGAGTCTAAAAGGGTGGGTCCTATCCCAGGCTGTCGAGACATACAAAAGGGAAGTCCCACAAAGCTTAGTGGTGTATACGTAGGTGAACAAACGACAACTACGTCGTTTTTACCCAAAAAGTCACTGACGTTGATCGCATCGAACCACAATTTTAATGAGATACAAATGTTTGCATACGTAATACCAACTCAAATACATAACTTCATATACTACTATATTAAAGTTTTGTATAATCTATGTATTATGTAGACTGTAGTTTAAGATGTCATACGTGATATATAGTTATTAGATAGTTGGTTTTTTGTTCAGCAAAATATTGTTGGCTTACCAAAATGAACCAGCCTTGCTAGATAGTTCTGTATTTATTATATATTTATGTGTATCTAGTTTACCTCAAATTAAACACCTCAAGGCCTAAAAAGGCCCCCTTTGCTGGCCCGAATGACCCTTGGCCGAGCCAAGCCAAACTCCATACTACTTCGACTTCGAGTAATTCATCACTAAACCCGACCTGAAAACTAATTAACCAAGTCGAACCCGGTACGCACTCTAGCTCAATAAATAACTAAACCACCCAACTTAATTCTGATTATTTTCTACAAATTTAATAAATACCTATAAATTGTCTTCAAGTGGCTTGACAACGCATGCTTTAGCTTATCATCTAAGATTATTATGCATTCTATTTTGGGTGTAGTGGTTTAGGTGTTATGACAATTTCGTTGCAACAAAAATTTTGAAGATAAGAAAATGCTTCAAAACGATTTATTAGACCATATAGTCAATTGTTTTTTACTTTTTTAGTAATACTCTTCTAATTTGCATTGATGACTTTTTGAGCATAGCCTTGTTGATTTTAATCTTGTAAAAGAGTCCCGTTACCAACGAGTATCCAAAATTGGCGCCTATTACAAAACATGGAAAAGGTACAATTCAAGGCAAAAACAAGATTGCAAGTTTTGGATTTATTAATTCGGATTGCATAAAACTTTCTATCATGCGTAGTTTTAAAATCGATGGCTCACGAGAGGTCTAATATATTTTTAGATTCAAATGTTCTAAAAAAGCATGAACGTACATCATTTAGTCAAAATTTAATAGAGAAATGTAAAGAAATTTTCCAATTTTAAGTTGTGTAAGAAGTCAACGAGGATTGTGGTATATGATACACAATTAACCAACAAGCTTAAGAATGATAATTAGTGCTAATTAATTATGAAGAAGATTCCTAAGCTTTCAACACTTGTCAACTTAGACCCTACATAAGAATTAAAACTTCAATTATACAAATCGTAAGTGACGTACTCAAGAAAAGAATAATATCAAGCAAATTGTTAATGATACAAACCCTAATTAACACTAAAAATCATGGTTAACATGAATGGTAGACTATGACTCTATGAGTGAGGAGATTTTTTTTAACTAAAAGGGTATTCTTGTTATAATTAGTTTTTCCGGGATACCTGTGTAACACCTCGATTTTTATAACAAAATATTTGGCCAAAATGTATCATTTTCATTAAATAGAAGAACTATTCCCAAAATATGCATTTACAAAAACTTTTGGTATGAAAATCAGAGTATAAAGTTGGTGTTACAAAATAGATCAAAACCAAAGCCAAGTCTAAATCCAATCTAGTGTTCTTCTACTCTAGGCCCCGCATCTCTATCCATGCGCACCTATACCTTCGATCCCGAACCTGAGTACATAGCAAAACAAACAAGGAGTACGTGAGACAATAAAGTCTCGTGAGCTACATGGGTTTAGACCCAACTATAGTAAAATGTCACAAATCAAGCAATCGTATATATATAAATATGTATCCGCGTGATCCATCGATCCAATCTGACCACCCTATTGTAGTCCTATCAATTTGCTTTCCTAGCAATCATATCTAACTATCGGGTTGCCCCCGAACTAGCTAGAAGCACATACATATCTAGTTATCGGGTTGCCCCCGAACTAACTAGAAACAAGATACCAGCAAGAGGGAATCGCCCAATCTACCTATACCTGCCTTACTCGCCGGAATACGTCCAATTAGCAAGACTACTAACGTGGATGAGTCGATGGGAATCCACCCAACTGCCCCTCACTCCACACCTCATGACCGGGAGTCGCCCGTGTCATCACATCATCTCAATCTTACCATAACTCAACAGTCATGCCAATCTAGCTCTCGGCTATCACATCAAACATCAACAAGTTAGTTCAATATCATCAATAATATCTATCACTAACTCAACGCGCTACAAGTCTACACAAGTAAGCAAATAGACCATAACACAAGTAAGAAAGTAATTCAAGGGCCATGTACTCGGTAAAGTCCACACGTACTCACCTTAGCAATATGATGCTCCAACCGTGTTCTTGACACCCAATCTCTTGCTTCACAATTCAATCGACTTCCCAGAGCTTCACCAAAAGCCTAATACAATTATAACAACATGATCAACATCACTCATTACTACTAATGTGTTCATCCATCTCTAGATAACACTTACTAACCACTTTCCCCCAATTATGGTGATTTACCAAACTCTAGGTTTAACCAACCCTTAAGATTCTTACAAATCTTAACCATACACTTGATTCCCTTGTTAATATACCATCTACTAGGTGTATACATCATTTATTTCACCATAAATCACTAACCCAAGAACTAGGGTTTCAAACCCTAGCTTCGAGATCCATAGATCTTGAGCTACAAGGATAAAAGAGTGAAGATATACCTTTAATCTTCCACTAGGAGTGAAACCTACCAAGGATTTGTGAAGAAATCACACAAAATCAGATGCTATGATCGAAAATCGCCAAAGAGAGAAACTAGGGTTTTGATATGCAATAAATGAGCAAATTCCCGTCTTTAATGCCTGGTCGGACGAGTTTGCGCCGCGAACAGGCAGTTCGCGCCGCGAACTTCCCTTGTCGCGAACTTCTTCCCGATCGTGAGCCATCCGTGAACTCGATCACCAAAAATCCCAACTCTCTGCCTCAAGTTCGCGATCGCGAATAACAGTTCGCGCCACGAACCCCCTAATGCAGCAGGGCTGCAGTTTTTAACCTTTGTCTCGACCCGGTTTCGTCCATAACTTTCTCATACGGTGTCCAAATGACACGAAACCAATTTCTACGTGTTTTATATGATTTATCATTATTTATCATGATTTTACATAATTTATTTATTTACAAATTTCGGGTCGTTACAACTATCTACCCCTTAAGAAGATTCCGTCATCGGAATCTCATCATAGTTCACGAAATCCGGGTACCTCTTCCGAATCTCGTCTTTGACTTCCCAAGTCAAATTTGGTCCAAGAGAATGCTTCCACTTGACCAACACCAACTCGATCTCTTTATTTCTAAGCTTCTTTGTCTTTGTCTCTAAAATAGCCTCGGGCTCTTCAATCAACCGGTTCGGGGCATCAACCCGCAACTCTTGCAATGGAATAATATTCTCCACCTCCCTGATAAACTTCTTCAAATTACTCACATGGAAGGTGTCATGCACACCTTGAAGCTCGGGTGGAAGTTCCAACTTAAATTCTTGAAGCCCGATTCGTTTCAATACTTTAAACGGTCCAACATACCTTGGACTTAACTTCCCTTTCTTTCCAAACCGCATCACACCTTTCCAAGGTGACACCTTCAACATCACCATATCCCCGACATCCAAGTCGTATGGCCTCTTTTTCAAACCCGAATAACTCCGTTGCCTATCTTGAGCGGCATTCATGTTGGCTTGTATTACACCAATCTTTTCATTGGTCACCTTCACAATCTCGGGGCCCGTGAGCTTCGACTCTCCCGCTTCTAGCCAACAAGATGGAGTTCGGCACTTTCTTCCATACAACGCCTCATACGGCGGCATTTTGATACTCGAATGGTAACTATTATTATAAGAGAACTCGACCAATGGTAAATGCTCATCCCATTTACCCCCGAAATCTAACACACACGATCTTAACATGTCTTCAACCGTTTGAATCGTTCTTTCACTTTGACCGTCGGTTTGCGGATGATAAGCCGTGCTCAACCGCAACTTTGTACCTAATTCATCTTGTAATGATCTCCAAAATCTTGAGGTAAACCTCGCATCCCTATCGGACACTATCGATAATGGAACCCCGTGGAGTCGAACCACCTCATCAACATACAACTTAGCCAACTTCTCAAGTGGCAAAGTCTCCCGAATGGCTAAAAATAAGGCACTCTTGGTCAACCGGTCAACTATGACCCAAATGGCATCGTGACCCCTACTCGTCTTTGGCAACCCAACTATGAAATCCATAGTTATGTCTTCCCACTTTCCGGCCGGTACTTGCAATGATTGAGCTACCCCATACGGTACTTGATGCTCGGCTTTCACTTGAGCACACGTGGCACACTTCGAGATGTACTTGGCTACTCTTGTCTTCATCCCGGGCCACCAATAAACCCGTTTCAAATCTTGATACGTCTTTGTACTCCCCGGGTGAATTGAATACTTTGACTTGTGCACATCATGCAATAACTCTTTTCGGGTACCCCCGAACTTAGGAACCCAAATTCGACCGCCTACGGTTTTCAACCCTTGCACATTTTCCACAAAATGTTGGTTCTTACCCAATCGCTCTTGCCTTAACTCTTCCTTTCCCATAACCTCTCGTTGAGCATTCTTGATTCTTTCGATAATACTCGAGACGAATTCGATACGCATTGACCTTCCCTTGATCGGCTTCTCATAGACCTTTCGGCTCAAGGCGTCGGCTACAACATTCGCCTTTCCCGCATGGTACACAATCTCACAATCATAGTCGTTGATCAACTCGATCCACCTTCTTTGTCGCATATTAAGGTCTTTTTGAGTAAACACATATTGTAGACTCTTATGATCCGTGTACAACGTACACCGAGTACCATATAAATAGTGCCTCCACAATTTCAAGGCAAACACGATCGCCGCCAACTCCAAGTCGTGTGTCGTGTACCTCGTTTCCACATCCTTCAATTGTCGTGAAGCATACGCGATCACTTTACCTCTTTGCATCAACACACAAACGAGCCCTTGATTCGAAGCATCACTATACACTACAAAATCTTCCATATCATCCGGTAACGTGAGAATCGGCGCGTTACACAACTTTTCCTTCAATAAACCAAACGCCTCCTCTTGCTTCTTATCCCACACGAACTTCTCACTTTTTCTAGTCAACTTAGTGAGTGAGACCGCAATTCTTGAGAAATCTTGTATAAATCTCTGGTAATACCCGGCCAATCCAAGAAAACTTCTAACCTCGGTATGAGTTCTCGGAGCCTCCCAATTAGACACCGCCTCAATCTTCGAAGGATCAACTTTAATACCATCCCGTGATACCACGTGACCTAGAAATTGTACTTCCCGCAACCAAAACTCACACTTCGAAAATTTGGCATACAACTTCTCTCGTTTCAACACTTCCAACACAAGTCTCAAATGACTCTCGTGTTCTTCCCCGGTCTTCGAATAAATCAAGATATCATCAATAAACACGATCAAAAACTTATCGAGAAACGGTTTACAAACCCGATTCATCAAATCCATAAAAATAGCCGGCGCATTCGTAAGACCAAACGGCATCACTAGAAACTCATAATGACCATACCGTGTACGAAAGGCCGTCTTCTCGGTGTCGCCTTCCTTCACCCTAACTTGGTGATAACCCGACCTCAAATCAATCTTTGAGAAGTAACTAGCACCTTGCAATTGATCAAATAAATCATCGATTCTTGGCAATGGATAACGGTTCATTATGGTTACTTTATTCAACTCACGGTAGTCGATACACATTCTCATCGAACCGTCTTTCTTCTTGACAAACAACACCGGGGCACCCCACGGTGACGAACTCGGACGGATAAAACCCTTATCTAATAACTCTTGCAATTGAGTCATTAATTCCCGCATCTCGGTGGGAGCTAAACGATACGGAGCACGAGCAATCGGTGTCGCCCCCCGGCACCAAATCAATCTTGAATTCAACTTGTCTCTCCGGTGGCAAACCGGGTAAATCTTCGGGGAACACCTCAGGAAAATCCCGAATAATTTTAACATCACCAACCGCCTTCTTTTCCTTTCGGCCGTCTAACACATATGCAATAAACGATGCGCAACCCTTCGATAAACATTTCCTCGCCTTGATGGCGGTAATCACATTAGGCATATGGTGTCATTTTTCCCCATACACGTACACTTTCTCGTTCTCGGGAGTCTTGACCGACACTATTTTCTTATCACATAATATCTTGGCTTGGTGCACCCCCAACCAATCCATACCGATAACTACATCAAAAGCTTCGATCCCCATGGGCAACAAATCGACCTTAAACTTTTTCCCGTCTATTTCCAATTCACAATTTCTATAGATACATTCAACCATTGAGGTTTTCCCATCGGCTACTTCTATTTCATAAACCTCATCTAATAATTCCGATACCACATTCAACTTTCTACCGAACTCATGAGACACAAATGAATAATTGGAACCCGAATCAAATAAGATATAAGTTGGCAAGGAGTTAAGGAATAGAGTACCTGACACCACATCGTGTGCCTCCTTCGCCTCCTCCCGAGTAAGTTGGAAGGATCGCCCCTTCACCTTTGTCGGTTCCACCTTCTTTTGAGCCGTGGACACCATCGACTCGATCCCCTTCTTCGGGCACGCATTGCTATAGTGCCCATTCTCGTGGCACGAGAAACATTCCACCTCGGCCAACGGCTTGGCCTTACAATCCCGGGCTATATGCCCCGACCTACCACAACTAAAACAAGATTTTGACCCACTCCGGCACTCGCCGGTATGATTCTTCCCGCACTTCTTGCAAGAACCAACACTTCCTTGCTTAGAGAAGTTCGATGTGAACTTCCCTTTCTTGAACGTACTCGAGCCGCTTTCGGCTTTCCTCTTCTCGCCCACATGGGCCCTCTCGGCAACCCGTGCCACATTCACCTCCTCCACACCCCGGGCGGCACTAATGGCCTCATCGAGTGTGACCGCCCGTTTAACCTCCAATTGGTAGTCCCACGGTAACCCACTAGCATACCGGACCACCCTCAACCTCTCGTCCGAGTAAGTTTTAGCAACAAACGGGAGTAATCCCGTGAACTCCCTCGAGTATTCCTCGATCGACATATCACCCTTCTTAAGGGTCACAAACTTCTCATGCATTTTCTCCAAATCCCTTTCGGGACAAAACTTCTTCTTCAATCTCATGGTGAACTCATCCCATGACATCATCTCAACAACCTCCCTCCCGAGGGTTTCATACACTATGTCCCACCAAACCATAGCGTCTTCTTTCAACAATTGTGACGCATACGTCACCATATCGGCATTCTTGCACTTACTACTCCCGATGACCCGCTCGGTCTCTCGGATCCACCTCATGGTAACTTTCGGGTCCGAACTACCCGTATACACACTTAGCTTACAAGCCATGAAGGATTTAAACGAGCAACCTTCTTTCTCATCGGGCCTTGCCCTAGCATCACTTTGACCGCCCGTAGATGATTTTCTTTCACCGGTGTCACTACCCCCGGTCCTCTCATCCTCGGACTCACGGTCATCCTCCTTCTTTTCACGGTTTCCCATTATACGGTGCACTTCCTCGGCCACCGTTCCTTTGATTTGATCAATAATAGTTTGGAGGTCCGCCATAGTTACCGGAGTCTTATTAGCTCCGACCTCCGATTCATCAACTCGATGCATCGACGGTTGACTTTCTTGTTCAACCACAACCTCAATATGAGGTGCCTCTTCCTCCCGGTTCTCCGGGGCTTTCCCACTTCGACGGGTATTCACCATTTCTTTCAATCAAGACTATATGAAAGACATTAAACATTTAGTATCTCATGTACAACCCATTAGTCTCATAAGACTCAACATTCAAAATCATATCAACTTTCATAGGTCCCCTAGGTTCAACCCTAAACTAAACATAAAGTCTCAAGGTCAACCTATATTCTCAAGGAATTTCACATTCCTATCGCTACAGTCTAAGACTAGGATGGACATCCAACCTAATTCACTTAAACTATAGCTCTGATACCAAGTTGTAGCACCTCAATTTTTATAACAAAACATTTGGCCAAAATATATCATTTTCATTAAATAGAAGAACTATTCCCAAAATATGGATTTATAAAAACCTTTGGTATGAAAATCAGAGTATAAAGTTGGTGTTACAAAATAGATCAAAACCAAAGCCAAGTCTAAATCCAATCTAGTGTTCTTCTACTCTAGGCCCCGCATCTCTATCCATGCGCACCTATACCTTCGATCCCGAACCTGAGTACATAGCAAAACAAACAAGGAGTACGTGAGACAATAAAGTCTCGTGAGCTACATGGGTTTAGACCCAACTATAGTAAAATGTCACAAATCAAGCAATCGTATATATATAAATATATAAATATGTATCCGCGTGATCCATCGATCCAATCTGACCACCCTATTGTAGTCCTATCAATTTGCTTTCCTAGCAATCATATCTAACTATCGGGTTGCCCCCGAACTAGCTAGAAGCACATACATATCTAGTTATCGGGTTGCCCCCGAACTAACTAGAAACAAGATACCAGCAAGAGGGAATCGCCCAATCTACCGATACCTGCCTTACTCGCCGGAATACGTCCAGTTAGCAAGACTACTAACGTGGATGAGTCGATGGGAATCCACCCAACTGCCCCTCACTCCACACCTCATGACCGGGAGTCGCCCGTGTCATCACATCATCTCAATCTTACCATAACTCAACAGTCATGCCAATCTAGCTCTCGGCTATCACATCAAACATCAACAAGTTAGTTCAATATCATCAATAATATCTATCACTAACTCAACACGCTACAAGTCTACACAAGTAAGCAAATAGACCATAACACAAGTAAGAAAGTAATTCAAGGGCCATGTACTCGGTAAAGTTCACACGTACTCACCTTAGCAATATGATGCTCCAACCGTGTTCTTGACACCCAATCTCTTGCTTCACAATTCAATCGACTTCCCAAAGCTTCACCAAAAGCCTAATACAATTATAACAACATGATCAACATCACTCATTACTACTAATGTGTTCATCCATCTCTAGATAACACTTACTAACCACTTTCCCCCAATTATGGTGATTTACCAAACCCTAGGTTTAACCAACCCTTAAGATTCTTACAAATCTTAACCATACACTTGATTCCCTTGTTAATATACCATCTACTAGGTGTATACATCATTTATTTCACCATAAATCACTAACCCAAGAACTAGGGTTTCAAACCCTAGCTTCGAGATCCATAGATCTTGAGCTACAAGGATAAAAGAGTGAAGATATACCTTTAATCTTCCACTAGGAGTGAAATCTACCAAGGATTTGTGAAGAAATCACACAAAATCAGATGCTATGCTCGAAAATCGCCAAAGAGAGAAACTAGGGTTTTGATATGCAATAAATGAGCAAAATCCCGTCTTTAATGCCTGGTCGGACGAGTTCGCGCCGCGAACAGGCAGTTCGCGCCGCGAACTTCCCTTGTCGCGAACTTCTTCCCGATCGTGAGCCATCCGTGAACTCGATCACCAAAAATCCCAACTCTCTGCCTCAAGTTCGCGATCGCGAATAACAGTTCGCGCCGCGAACCCCCTAATGCAGCAGGGCTGCAGTTTTTAACCTTTGTCTCAACCCGGTTTCGTCCATAACTTTCTCATACAGTGTCCAAATGACACGAAACCAATTTATACATGTTTTATATGATTTATCCTTATTTATCATGATTTTACATAATTTATTTATTTACAAATTTCGGGTCGTTACAACCCGAATTTTATTCATGATGTACACTATGTAACCGTTATTGCGGTTGTTACCGAACTATCCGGTAACCATGTAATAGATGTTCATGTTTATTACGTACTTGGATTAATGATTCAAAAATCTTGGATGCTTATATGGATATAAAATAATAATTAATTTACATTTAAAAGCAATAATTTCTTTAGTTTTATTGTATGTTATTACCATCTCTCTATAAAACATATGAGTTCGATTTAATGAATCATTTTCCGTAAAATATAAAGCTTAGTTCACCAAAATATTATACTACGTATAAGAATTGCTAATCACGAAAAACCCTAATAAATAGTATGGACGCTACGTACTGAAAGTATTTTTTAAGGTTCTTTTATATATTTACTAGTTAGTAAATTAGATTGTGTTAAACACAATCTACTAAAATTAATATTTATTTCTATTTAATATGTATTGATTTTAAAAAGAATGTATATGGTTTTATTATTAAAGAATTTAAAAATGGTTACAAGTTCAATTAAATATAAACCTTTTTTTTTAGTATAGGTAAATAATGAGGGATTCAAACAACTTTTTCTTCGTATTATTATTCTAGTTGCTAGTGATTATCATAATAGTTAATATTAGGGCAAAATATAATTTAGTACTATCAATTTGGCTGACTACGTCTTCTACTATCCTGGATTATTAAATGCGCAGCATAGTCTATTTAGTAGCCGGACTTATTAATTTGATCGCGTTTTCTTACTTGATTTACATTCGTTTGAACTTTTGACGGACTTAAAAATATACATTCGTCTCAATATAATGATATTTGAAGCAAAACACGTGGAATAAACAATACCAAATTAATTTGTCAGGATATTAAATCGACCATTTTATCAAGTCATGTTATACATATAATAGTTCATGCTATTATAGGATCTCGTTAGTCAACTTTAGAGTACTAAAATGCATTTTAACCTAAATAATAAGATAAGTAAATTGACACTTTAGGTATTTGCGTGTTCACAAGTGGGGCTAGCTCATTTGGCTAACATGGAGTAAAAACTAACAAGGGTCTTGAGTTCAATCACAAGCATAGGAGGTTTATATGTAATTATCTGCCGTTTCAAAAAAAAAAAAAAAAAAAAAAAAAGGTATTTGCGTGTTCAACAATTTTACGGGCGGTCTTGGTGTTAGAGGTTTTAATGTAGCTTTCATCATTAATTTCTTCCAATGCAACAGTCTTAAAGGAAAATTGAGAGATACAAGAAATTGAAGAGAGTGTATGGAGATGTAGGTTTCTGTCAATTTGGAGAGACAAGATAGTAATGGGGAGTGTTTGCCATCTAGAGAGAGAGAATATAATCACTACGCCATGAGAGTTCTTTTTATTTAGGGATGAGCAGGGTACTTAAATGATACCAAATATTGATGGTATCCAATTTTACCGTATACCAAAGGTCCAGTTCGGTTACAATGTTTATTGGAAAATATTGTGATAATATGTTCAACTACAGAACTATATAATTATATGTATATTTGCTATATATTATTAATGGTTGGTAGCTTTGCATTGTCCTTTATGCGAGTTAACAACGAGCAAAAGAATGTCCAAAATAGTGAATGAAATATCAACTTTCAAAGTTGAGTGTTGATACAAGAAATCAAATGTTAGGAGCTTGTCCCACAATGGATAAATACCAAACTAAAATGCGGTTTATAAGGTATGAAGTGAGATTAGGGGTGTTCACTATTCGGATATAACCGGATTGTCCAAATAGACAATTTGGATTTGGATTGTTTGGATTTGTATTTTGGTTATTTGGATCGGTTTGGACTTGAACCAAATTAATAGTTTGGTTTTCGTATTGGATTTGGTTTCCATTATAAAATCCGGATTGTTCAAAAAATCCAAATAGTAATATACATACATATATATCCAACAATTTGTCCATTTCCAAAAAATCAAATATCTATGAACTGTGAAAATTAATAGAATATATTTTCAAAGTGCAGATCCTTATTTCAAGTCTGAATTAGAACCACTTCCTGGTCTTCCACTTGAGGAAGATTGAGAAAAGATTGAAATGTTTGTCAAAGTGCTTAAGAGTTTTTATGACCTTACCCTACGAATTTCGGAATCTTTATATGTCATCTCTAACAACTTTTTTCATGAAATCGTTAATGTTGATGCTCATTTGATTGAATGGAATCAAAGTACTAACACTAATTAAACTTAATATTAGTTATGTTATATACTTTTGTAGTCTTTTAAAATATATTAAGAAAAAAAAAAATGGTTTGGTTCGGACAAAACCAAACCAACCAAAATGTAATTCGGTTCGGATCGGTTTGTTTTAAATTAGTTTGGATGGTTCAATTTGAACATTTAAAATTCAAAATTCATTTGGATTCACCTATTTGGTTCGGATAAATCCAAATTATCCAAAAGAACACCCCTAAGTGAGATAGAGGCTAAACCCTAATACATAGTTTTACCAACATGCCTACGCGCGGGAGGGAGGGTGCAAATAATTCAAACTTCAAAGCTAGTGGACTGAAAAAGCTTGAACTCATGTGAGCCCGGGTGGTGGTCGTGGTGGTGGAAAAAAATGTTGTAGATCAACTAGTTACCAAGGGTAATCTTGAGAGTTTTCTTTCACAAGGTTTCAGATTCAAGCCTTGGACATTTTTTAATGCGGAAAAGGAGGTTAGGTTTATTCCCCTAAGGCGCAGTTTCGAGGAAAGCCTGCTCACTAGAATGTTACTGCCGGACTCAAATCACTAACTAGAACTAACTAGCCGTTAAAAAAAAACTATGTAACCGTAATATACTACAATTATTATCAAAATTCATATATTTAGCTTTTTTCCTACTCCGTTTAAAAATCTATATACATTTCTATAGAAACCAAAAATTCTAAATTGTCCGTTCATAAATCCATGATCCTAAACAAACTTTATAAAGGCATCACCTTTCCCTGTTTATATTCGCTTAGATGGGTCACATAACCAAGATCTTAACTTTCCATTGAATGATCTGATGGCACACAAACAAAGAAATGTGCCCCTACTTCCCCAATACCCTTCCACCACGTGTTACTTTCTCACCTTGACACATCGACCAAAGTTTGACCATTCTCCGAATTTTTGGTATATTTGGAGCTTAATATCGATATTTATAGAATCGCATCGAATTGGAGAGTTGGACCGGGAACCTTAGCACTTGGCACCGAACGGTTTATTTAATTTAGCTAAGTGCTTCATATGTTATGTTTTTTATTTTTAGTTGTCACATATGTTTTATATTATTTTATTCATGTAGAATGTTCATAAACTCATAAAATCACATATCTTTTATCCATCACATATTTTTCCATAGATTTTCCAGGAAGCACTATTACTCTACCAGATAGATATATATGAGTGTTTATTGAATTCAATCAATATTTGAGATTCATTAGTAATAAATAATTTTCTAGTTTTCCTTTGATCAATATTTTCATTATCTCTAACGATTATTAATCAATTAGTTAGTTTGATACCAAAGATTAGGGGTGGTAATTTTTTATTTGAAACCGATACAAAAATAAACTGGTTAGGATTGATGCAAACAAGTTATGGGTCAATTTTTGGTCGACTCAACTGGCCTGTTTATTGAACGCATTAGGCTCGGGTTGTTGATAATTTAGATGGATTAACCCAATAACCCGATTAGATATTAAAACATGTTTAAAAATAGATATATTTATACTATAGTAGTTTATAAATATATTTAAAAAATAAAATATAGTTTGATAGTTTTTGCATACACATGTTAAAAATCGGCATGTTTGACATGTTTGACTCATTCAATCACTAACATATTTTACCCATTTAATAAAACAGCTTATAAGGGTCGTATTCAAGTTGCAACTTGCAAGTAAACAAATTATGCTTGAGGCATGATGACATGTTTATATAGAAAGATCGGGTTTAAGTTGAATTTTTCTAACCTGTCAAACCCAGTAATCCGAACCCAACTTGAATTGACATCCTATCAAAGATGAAATTATATAACTAGTAGATATTTTATTAAAATTATAATTCTAGTAACGTTTTAACGAAAATAAATATATAGAGAGATCGAATATTATGTTTATCGGAATAGGAATATACAAATATGGATAGACAAAGTATTATCTGATGACGATCCAAACTGAGCCTTTTAACCCCACACACTGAGAGGGGCTGGCTAGACCAGTGGTGGTGGTGGCTACGGGAGGTTCTCATAGTATTGAACCAGACTACGTCCATATTGGCAGCCAGCCTTGCAAGAATCCAAACCCATTACGTGTCCTTCTTGCATTTGTCTATTTTCTTTTTATTCCAACTTTTTCTTGATTTCACTTGCATGCCCCTTGTCGGGAATTTCATTTTTATATTATCCTTTCCTATTTTAAAAAACACATTTATACTTAACCGTATTTATATATCGAGATATGATATATGCACTAAAAATAATATTTCACTCAACACACTATATAAATTTTAAATGAGATTATAAAAGTATATTAAAACATAAGTTATGATGTCTGAAATAATCTTTAGGGTGTAAAAACTATTTCCTTTAGAGTTAATTGCAAGAATGGTCCATGTGGTTTGGCCAAATTGCACGTATGGTCCTTAAACTTCATTAAGTGCAGGCGCAGTACCTATGGTATGCGTTTTGTTGCACCCATGGTCCCTCCCCCTAACTCTGTTAGCATCCCTCCGTTAGTTAGGGACATTTTGGTCATTTATGCATCTTTGACCCCAGTCAAACACAAAACCCAAATTCAAGAGCTGTAATCACCACCACCACCACCGGCTGCCGGAGGCACGGTCGTTTGCGACGGAGCAGGCGAATCCGACCAGAAGAAGGAGCAGACTCTCTTCCATCCAAAACCCAGCTTCCGGTCCTCTTATCCGGTGGTCACCACCACATCACACCAAAAAAACCCAAAATTCAAGATTTAGAGGTCTCCGGTCCACCACATCTTCTTTCTTCCCCCAAATCTACACCGGTCCAACAATTGTTCGTAGTCTCCGACGGGGTCTCCGGTGGCTCTAACAACATTAAATGCTTCTCCGATCACATTAAATGATTCTCCAGCCAGACTGAATTTTTAATCCAGTTTCAGGAAAGGTAAACACCACCATCGCCGGTGCGAATGGGAAGCCGAGGCACGGACGTTTGCAGGCGAATCCGACCAAAAGATGACCAGGGCGGTGCTTCTGACGGAGACGACGATGAAGGGGCGAGCTCCAATTCACGGCAAACAGATCTGCTGTGTTCTTCAACCGATTTCAGGTTAGGTTTAGAGACGACATGTAAAGAGGAGAAAATGGAGAAAACCCAGATGGGTTTTGAAGAACACCGACCACCACCACTGTTGTAACACCTTAATTTTTAAAACATTTTTTAAATCATATTTTTAAATAAAAATATTATGAAGTCCAATATCCCAAAAATACGGTTTAACAAAAACCTTTGAAAAGATTATCAGAGTATTAAAATCCGGTGTTACAGAAATAATATCATAACCATAGGATAACGGGATCTACCTATAAGCTCCCGAACTAAAACATCTCTAGGCCACCTCTATCGCGACCTTCTATTCCTTCAATCTCGAACCTAAGTACATAGCCAAAAACAAAGTAGTACGTGAGACAAAATAGTCTCGTGAGATACATGGGTTTTCGACCCATTCTCAAATATAATAAAAGTCGTATTCATTACTTTTCTTTATTCATTTATTTCTTATTAACTCGTGATCTTATCATTTTTATACATATATACTAGTAAGCTAACCATAAGGTTACTCTCATCATAATCACATACTTGTAAGCTAACCTTTGCTTACACATACTTTATCACATACGCTACGGACCTCTCCGAAGCAAACTCCCCCGATGTGGGTTATCTAGGTAAACTCCCCCGTTTCCGGGTTATCTATTGCTCCCCCGATTTCCGGGTTATCTGAAACTCCCCCGCTTTCCGGGTTATCTATTTTTCAACACACTACCCTTGCGCAGGGTGGTACCGCCCCAAGTAGGTGTCACTAACTCCCCCAACTTGTGTGGGTTATCTGTGATCCGGATCCTTTTCTCAACACATATTGAAATCATCAAATACGGGCCTATGCCCCAATAATACATACTCAAATATAAATTAGAATATATATCTATTCTAATTATCATATTATTCTCGTTTCTTATTCAATTTCAATATTGACTTTACCAAGTCCTTTATTAAATAAAAACATATTTATCATTTATCAAAATCATATTACTTTAACTTCTCTTTGACTAGAATACCAATCTAATTCTAGTCACTTTATATTTATTCTCCTAGCAATTCAATCGCTACTTTTATTACTAATCAATACTTGATAATTGAAAATCAGTGTTTATAGCTTAATTAATACATATTATTAATAAGCCAAATATCATACTTTCTCTGTAACATCCTAAAACTGGTCTAGTTGTTTTAGGTATATTTTGATATTGGAAAATATCTATTTGACCATATGTGGAATAATTTGATTAAGTGTTAAATGAATTGTTTGACCTTTTGTCCTTTTGTGATATTTTAATCAAGGGATTAAAATATCTGTTTTCTGAAATGTTTAAATAAAAATGTGATTTTTATATCTTTGGATTCTCCTTTTAATATCGTCTCCAGAAATGCTTTCGTTTTTAAAATTGGATCCCGTTTGGTATTTTAAATAAATTGACTACGAAAGGGACTTTTGTATTGTATTTGTTTAAAAGATAAAAAAAAAATTCTCAAGTGGGCCCCACCCCCTCTTGGACGGTTTTAGTGATGGGGAAATGCCCATCTTTTGTCATTCACCAATCTTCCTCTCTCTCTACCGTCTCCATCTCTCTCTCTCTAATCTCTCCCAAAACTCCATTAAAACCCCTTTTTGTGTTCTTCAAGTTCTTGAGCTTCAAGAGAGATTACTAGCTCGTTTCTTGGCCAATCTTTAATCCGAACACGTTTTTGGAAAGCTCTTGAGGTAAGCTTCAACCTATATGTGTTTAATTTCGATTCCATGATAGTTGATAAATTAGGGTTTATGTGTTCTTGAGATTTTGTTGGTGATTATTGTGTTAGATGGTGTGTTAAGTGTTTACTCTAAGTTTGGCATGTATTGTTGCTTGAGTACAAGTAATTTAGCACAAGGTATAACTATTTTAGCAAGGTGTACAAGTTAGGGTGTTTATGCTAGAAGTAGGTTATGTGAGTTTTGTCAACCCTTGGATTTCTTGTGGGTTGAATGCTTGGAATTGTTCATTATGTTAAGAAAACATGTTTGGTAAGTTATGTATGTTAAAAACCAAGTATTGGTGGATTTTGATAAGTAAACTAGCTAGTGTTTGGCTAATTGGGTGAAAAGATGAACTAGGAATTTTAGAAGTAAAATACTTGGGTTGTTGGTTGTCATGACTTGATAAATTGTTTAATTGGTTATGACTTGTTAGTTGTGATGAATGTGTGCTAAATGATTGAGCTTGGGTGGTGTTTGGATGGTTATTGGGAGATTTCATGAACTAGTGAAATTGGTGGTTAATAATGATCTAGGATGGAGTTTTGATCTTGTTAAAGTAACTAGTAGTTATTAATTGTTAAATGGTGTGATTATAGCAATTATAGTTGTGCTTGAAAGTGTTGAAGTAAAAATGTTGTTTTGACCCGTTTGGGCCAATGGGTAGTAAAGTGACTTAAATAACTTGGATTGTGAAAGTGTAAGTATTTTGTTAGGATTATGTGATTAGTAATGTTATTGGTAACATTTGGTGAATTGCAAGTTGTTTACATGATTGTAGTTATGGAAAGTATTATGGTTTTAATAATCCGGTTTTTGACCCGTTTGAGTGTAAGAAATGCAATATGGCTAGTTGACTTGTTGTGTAAGTGTAAATGGTCATGACATGTTCTTATGATGGTCTAAGTGTTTGGCTATTTAGTTAGTGCAAGTGTTAGTGTTAAATGTATATTTAACATTGTTTATAATTTGGTGGAATTATATACTAATTCGGTATTCCTTTGGTGTACAGGAATTGGGATCGTGACTCAGAAACATTAGACCTCTGAGTTCGACAAGTGGAAGGTTTCGGTGAGTGGATTTAACCTCCAACTTGTGTTTGGTTACAATTGGTTCGGTATATTGCATACTTGTGAAAATGCAGGAATTTGGCTGATCTGGGGAGATAACTGCTATCTTTAAATAGCGGCGCTATCTTGGCTGGTTTGCAAACAGAAACTCGAAATAGCGGATGCTATCTCAAAATAGCGGCACTATCTTAGATAGCGGCGCTATTTTGGCTGATTTTTGGGGAAAATGTATTTTTTTGACATTTTTTTTTATTTATGTATGCCTAGTGTTAGGGAATACCATACATGATTAGGTGCACAATGTGAAGAGACTTTGCTTGATTGCAAGCAACAACTCGGTGTGTGGTTATCCGAGGCTCGGTTTGACGTGGTGACCGAGGTTTGAGAAGTCAGTGCGCTGAGCAAGGGGTGTCGACTAAAGGGTATCCGACCTTACCTGTATTTGTTGCATGGTTAAGGGAGGTTGTGGCCCGGGTGTTGGACACGAAACGCTATCGGTTACCGTGGTTTGGCCGACCATAGTTTAAGGCTCCGGCAGGACCCCGATCTTCTCGAACAAACAGTGTTGTCCCCAATCGGAGATGTTCTAGAACTTCCGTGTTTTAGTGGACGGTGATTCGTAGTTACGTGGTCTTTAGACCGTAGGGATGTCTATGCTAGCTTGTTGGGCTTTACAGAAATTGTAGATTATATTCATTCACTTAGCTTTGTGCTAATCCCTCCCTCGTTGAATCTTTTCAGGTGATCGGTGCGTTGGACGGGATGATTGACCAAGCTCAGTTGATATGTTTTAAAAAGGAGCCAAGTCGTTTAAGTGACACCGTTTAAATAATTAATGTTTTGAAGTTTATTGTGGGACATTTGGTTTGTAAACCTAAACCTAAACTTATTATTATCTTTATGCTTCCGCTAAACTAACCTAGAGGATAACCTAATCGCCTTCGGGCATTTAAAAAAAAAAAAAAAAACGTTCTCTAAATTTTGCGGTGTTACAACTTGGTATCAGAGCTTCGGTTTGGCGATGGATACACGGGGTTGGTGTTCCATTCCCAAATCGTGGCTCAAGTTTGGTCAAGCATTCCGGACAAGCGGGATTAGAGCAACGGTGAATGAAGTTAGTTGTAGTTAGTATGTAGTTACTAACGATTTAAACTAAGCTTTCGTGAGTTGTTGTGATTGTTATAGATATGACATGTAAAGAGAACCCGACCCCCTTGGCCCTAGGAAATGTTGGCACATCAAGTAACGATGCGGGAGTTACTTGAGGAGCATATATACGCACGTGGGGAAAATGAAGTACATTAGAGGAGGTCAATTTGGGCAAGATGGAAGTTGACCTTGGGAAAAGAAGATGGGTTGCGGGTCAAGGACGGGGGCGGTCGGGGAATCTTCACCAACCGTGGACCGACAATGATAGCTCGGGTATGTTTTAATAAACTCAATACTGGTGTTTATGTAGAATTGTTAACGGATAAGGTTGCTTAACTAAGATTTGTGAAATGTTGTGATAAACTGAACTGCTTACCTTCGGTGTGTTATGTCACTTGAATTAGAATAATTGATTGCTAGTTGATTTGGGATACATCTTATGTGTCAGGAATTTTGTAGATATAAATGAGGTATGCTTACATGTTCCTTTTATTGAAACTTGGACTAAGTTTAGAGTGACATGATGTATGGATTAGTTTAGTTATTTAAAGTTATGAATAAATGTTATAGGAGATTGAATCCTTTCTTGTTTGTCGGGACACATATAGTGTCTCGGTGGTTAAAATTGCTCGTTTTCATGTTGTGAAAATTGATGATATGTTGATTGTAACTGTTTGTTTGTTCCTTCACTCTAGGAGAAGCGAAGAGAATCGGTTGTATGTCGGTTTCGGTCACAACATATGTGACCATGGATCAAATTGAGTATAGTAGTAACTATTGTAAACTGTGGGAATGTGATGCTTGTAATTAAATGGATGGAATTGTATGCGTGAATTGAATAGTCCAAGTAGGACTAGTGTTTGTTATGTGAAAAAGTTGGAAATTTTATTTGTGACATGTCGGGTCACATGTAGTGATTTGTATAGTGAGAATCAGAAATGTTTGTGCAACGTGAATAAATTGATGTTTGTTTTTGGTTATAGACATTAATTATGACAGTCAGTCAATGTTAAATACCTAAATGACCTGAAACGCTATGATGCAAATTGTGACTTGTACCCTATGTGGAAATTGGAATCTGAAAATGACTAATGAAATGTGTGTGTAGATCTTTTGAGATGACTTGTCATAGTAATAATTGGAGATAAAAGAGACTGTTAAATGATTTGCATTGATTATGTAATTATTTGAGAAGAGTTTGAAAATGGGATTTATACTTAAATCTAGTGTTTAGATTTAAATGATTGTATAGAAATGATTTATGTTAATAAAAATTGATCATATCTTAAATTGATGATTTTTAAAGTGCTTAGGGCGATGATGATGTTTTATTGATTGTAATAAAAGCCGTTGAATTGAGATTTTGAGGTTTTATGTCTTAAGAGTTACGTTTCTAGATCAAATATCATGATAGAAGTTGTTTATGCTTAATTGCGAATTGAACTGATGAAATCACCCAACTATTTGGATGTTAATGGGTAAGAGTTAAGGACTAGTTGAATTGTGAATGATTGACTTGAAGTCTAAGTAAAAGTTGACATGTAACTGAAAATGCTTATTAGTCATCACATGAGTTTGACATGTTAATGAACTGTGAACTGTATGTTTGAAATCGTTATGATAAATTTCTCAATGTTGAAACGTTTAAGGTGATTAGTGTCAAGACTGGATTGAATGCTTTTAGTTGTTAGATCTTGATCATGATAATAATCATTGATAATTGCATGAGTCGATTTGGTGAGTAGCTTGACATGTTATGGAAGTAATAAAAACAATTTTTGGATAATAAAACTTGTTTTGATCTGTTAGGTCATAGGTATGACTAATTGGGTATAAAAGTTGTTGCTATTTGTATTGCCATGATTGTAATGAGATATGTGGGGTAGACTTGAATTGTGAAAACTGTGACTAGTTTTGTCAAAACGTGCAACTTGACTTTATGAAATTGTGTTCCCCGTGTAATAGGGCCAATTAAGCATGGAATAATACATGATTGTTAGAAGTATTGTTAATTAAGGACTTGATAGTGTTATGAAGAATTGCTTGATTTGGACCTAGTATGCTAAAATTGGACTAAAGTGCATTTTGTGGTTCATGACTTGACCTTAAAGATCTTTATATGTTACTTGTGAGTTTATGTAATAGTTAACCTCGAAATAGAATATGTCCGAATTAAATCGTAAGTTTTGACCCGTTTGTCTATTATGTATCAAATTGGTGAAATACAACTATTGACTTGATACTTGCTTGACATTTTTGTAGTTCAATAAGTGGATCATATGAGAGTTGTTATATGCATCTTAACATGCTTGAAATGCTAACTTATAGTCTTGAATTGATTATGGTATGTTGACCCGCTTGGGTCAAAATGTGCAAAATGGAGTAAGTATGCTTAAGATTTGATTTTGACTAGTATGAGTTCAAAATTAATTGATTAAGACTGGGAATTTTATTGGAAATTCTTAAAATTATTGGTCGTTTAACGAGTAAAACTGTGCATGATTGTAATTTTCGTTAGAATAAAGAATGAAACGAGTAGGTATTTGAGAATTGAAGTAAGTGTGTGACCTTGTGTATGGAAATGATGTTGTAACTTATGTTAGTTGATTAACTGTTATGGCATGGAAAATGCTAATTTGTTATGAATGGTAAATGCTATATGAGTAATGAGACTATTTGGAGTAAGTGTAGACTACAGAAATGAATAGATTGTTAATTGAAATGACAATGTTTTGCGGGAACATTATATGGAAAAGTTGGAATTGCTAAGTATACTATAAAATGCATGACATATTGGATGTGATTTTGTTTGAGCATGTATACGTGAAAGTGATTGGAATGGTGTCGTAAACTTTCTGTGATAAATACGTGCTAATTGAATATTGTTGTGGGATTCCGGGGACGGAATCCTCTTTAAGGAGGGTAGAGTTGTAACATCCTAAAACTGGTCTAGTTGTTTTAGGTATATTTTGATATTGGAAAATATCTATTTGACCATATGTGGAATAATTTGATTAAGTGTTAAATGAATTGTTTGACATTTTGTCCTTTTGTGATATTTTAATCAAGGGATTAAAATATCTGTTTTCTGAAATGTTTAAATAAAAATGTGATTTTTATATCTTTGGATTCTCCTTTTAATATCGTCTCCAGAAATGCTTTCGTTTTTAAAATTGGAGCCCGTTTGGTATTTTAAATAAATTGACTACGAAAGGGACTTTTGTATTGTATTTGTTTAAAAGATAAAAAAAAATTCTCAAGTGGGCCCCACCCCCTCTTGGACGGTTTTAGTGATGGGGAAATGCCCATCTTTTGTCATTGACCAATCTTCCTCTCTCTCTCTACCGTCTCCATCTCTCTCTCTCTAATCTCTCCCAAAACTCCATTAAAACCCCTTTTTGTGTTCTTCAAGTTCTTGAGCTTCAAGAGAGATTACTAGCTCGTTTCTTGGCCAATCTTTAATCCGAACACGTTTTTGGAAAGCTCTTGAGGTAAGCTTCAACCTATATGTGTTTAATTTCGATTCCATGATAGTTGATAAATTAGGGTTTATGTGTTCTTGAGATTTTGTTGGTGATTATTGTGTTAGATGGTGTGTTAAGTGTTTACTCTAAGTTTGGCATGTATTGTTGCTTGAGTACAAGTAATTTAGCACAAGGTACAACTATTTTAGCAAGGTGTACAAGTTAGGGTGTTTATGCTAGAAGTAGGTTATGTGGGTTTTGTCAACCCTTGGATTTCTTGTGGGTTGAATGCTTGGAATTGTTCATTATGTTCAGAAAACATGTTTGGTAAGTTATGTATGTTAAAAACCAAGTATTGGTGGATTTTGATAAGTAAACTAGCTAGTGTTTGTCTAATTGGGTGAAAAGATGAACTAGGAATTTTAGAAGTAAAATACTTGGGTTGTTGGTTGTCATGACTTGATG
The DNA here is from genome assembly GCA_963853835.1 of Calendula officinalis. Taxonomy (NCBI): domain Eukaryota; kingdom Viridiplantae; phylum Streptophyta; class Magnoliopsida; order Asterales; family Asteraceae; genus Calendula; species Calendula officinalis. The sequence continues at coordinate 68,765,913 of OY970824.1, read as the reverse complement.
AATTGTTTAATTGGTTATGACTTGTTAGTTGTGATGAATGTGTGCTAAATGATTGAGCTTGGGTGGTGTTTGGATGGTTATTGGGAGATTTCATGAACTAGTGAAATTGGTGGTTAATAATGATCTAGGATGGAGTTTTGATCTTGTTAAAGTAACTAGTAGTTATTAATTGTTAAATGGTGTGATTATAGCAATTATAGTTGTGCTTGAAAGTGTTGAAGTAAAAATGTTGTTTTGACCCGTTTGGGCCAATGGGTAGTAAAGTGACTTAAATAACTTGGATTGTGAAAGTGTAAGTATTTTGTTAGGATTATGTGATTAGTAATGTTATTGGTAACATTTGGTGAATTGCAAGTTGTTTACATGATTGTAGTTATGGAAAGTATTATGGTTTTAATAATCCGGTTTTTGACCCGTTTGAGTGTAAGAAATGCAATATGGCTAGTTGACTTGTTGTGTAAGTGTAAATGGTCATGACATGTTCTTATGATGGTCTAAGTGTTTGGCTATTTAGTTAGTGCAAGTGTTAGTGTTAAATGTATATTTAACATTGTTTATAATTTGGTGGAATTATATACTAATTCGGTATTCCTTTGGTGTACAGGAATTGGGATCGTGACTCAGAAACATTAGACCTCTGAGTTCGACAAGTGGAAGGTTTCGGTGAGTGGATTTAACCTCCAACTTGTGTTTGGTTACAATTGGTTCGGTATATTGCATACTTGTGAAAATGCAGGAATTTGGCTGATCTGGGGAGATAACTGCTATCTTTAAATAGCGGCGCTATCTTGGCTGGTTTGCAAACAGAAACTCGAAATAGCGGATGCTATCTCAAAATAGCGGCACTATCTTAGATAGCGGCGCTATTTTGGCTGATTTTTGGGGAAAATGTATTTTTTTGACATTTTTTTTTATTTATGTATGCCTAGTGTTAGGGAATACCATACATGATTAGGTGCACAATGTGAAGAGACTTTGCTTGATTGCAAGCAACAACTCGGTGTGTGGTTATCCGAGGCTCGGTTTGACGTGGTGACCGAGGTTTGAGAAGTCAGTGCGCTGAGCAAGGGGTGTCGACTAAAGGGTATCCGACCTTACCTGTATTTGTTGCATGGTTAAGGGAGGTTGTGGCCCGGGTGTTGGACACGAAACGCTATCGGTTACCGTGGTTTGGCCGACCATAGTTTAAGGCTCCGGCAGGACCCCGATCTTCTCGAACAAACAGTGTTGTCCCCAATCGGAGATGTTCTAGAACTTCCGTGTTTTAGTGGACGGTGATTCGTAGTTACGTGGTCTTTAGACCGTAGGGATGTCTATGCTAGCTTGTTGGACTTTACAGAAATTGTAGATTATATTCATTCACTTAGCTTTGTGCTAATCCCTCCCTCGTTGAATCTTTTCAGGTGATCGGTGCGTTGGACGGGATGATTGACCAAGCTCAGTTGATATGTTTTAAAAAGGAGCCAAGTCGTTTAAGTGACACCGTTTAAATAATTAATGTTTTGAAGTTTATTGTGGGACATTTGGTTTGTAAACCTAAACTTAAACTTATTATTATCTTTATGCTTCCGCTAAACTAACCTAGAGGATAACCTAATCGCCTTCGGGCATTTAAAAAAAAAAAAAAAAAAAAAACGTTCTCTAAATTTTGCGGTGTTACATTCTCAATCATTACTATTAGTCAAACCTCATATTAATAAAGAATTATTAATTACTTTTCATTATCATAATCTCTTTCGAAAATCATTAGTCATTCAGACATACTTAAATAGTCTATTACTTGCATTCTCTTGCCTTTTTAATCATATCTTTACTAAAAACATTTATTAATAAAGACTCATAAAACATCATAGTTTTCAAAATCATTTGCTATGTACTCAGTAAAAGTCTCATGTACTCACCTTAGCCAAGCTAAATCCAAATCGTGTTCATTAACACGAATCCTTGCTTTCCAACTTGTGAAATGTCACCAATCTTTAGGTCTTCTTGACCTACCATCAATATCATCATATAATCCAGTTATTATCCATAACTAGTCACTAATCAATCTAAAATAACCTCCTTAACCACCAAGTTCATCCAACTTGGTGGAATCTCAAACCCTAGTTCAAGATTTCCATCAACAAAACTCAAATCTAACAAGAACACAAGGTTCTTAAGCTTACAAATAGTGTTCTACACTCATCTTAGTCATCTTTCCCAAAGATAACTTGGTAGGTTACCCAAACCACCATTTTTTCCCCAAATAAAGTTCATATCTAGCTAGATAATCATCAAATCCATGCTATGAACACATTTTCCTTGACAATATGTTGTAGATCTAAGTTATATAAACCCAATTTCATCACCCATTACAAACCCTCCAACTAGGGTTTGCATACTTTACCATTTTCACCCAAAAATATCATCCATAACTAAAAGGAGTAGAGATTTACCTTATATTTCAAAAATGGAGTGAGAATCACGTGATTTGGAGTCCAAAATCAGCTCCAAACGACCTTTTCCACTCAAAAACGTATACTCACATGTAGAGAGGAGTTCTAGGTTTTAAATTGCACAAAATGGCTGAAATCCCGATTTTATTCAGCTTCAGCAAAAGTTCGCGCCGTGAACTCAGGCGTGAACTTCCCGCGTCAGAACCCAAAAATCTCTGTCGGTAGTTCACGGTCGTGAACTAAAGTTCGCGCCGTGAACTCAATCGTGAACTAGTTCGAGGCGTGAACTCGGGCGTGAACTCGGGCGTGAACTTTTCCAGCAATCTTTGTTTCAGCTTAAACGATGGATTTCACATAGCAAACGATGTCCGATTGACACGAAACCAGATCCCACGGTTTTTAAATGATTTATCCTTATTTATCATATTTTTCCCATAATTTATTCGGTACAAAATTTCGGGTTGTTACAACTGTAGCTTCACCGAGAGAGAAATGTGTTCCTCTCTAAGATGAAGAACACATAAGCTTTGAAGAAACTCAGAATGTAAATGAAGTTTTTTGCCTGCAATTGATTCGAAGAGAGAGAAATAGTATTGAAGAGAGAGATAGGGAGGGCAATTCCTTTTTAATTAATAATAATTAAAAATAATAGGTATAATAAATAATTAAAAATATAAATTAATTAAAAAATGTTTGGTGGGACCAAATGGGTTGAAATGACCAAAATACCCCCAACTAACGGAGTTGACTTAACAGAGTTAGGGGAAAGGGACCATGGGTGCAACAAAACGCATACCATAGGTACTGCGCCTGCACTTAATGAAGTTTAAGGACCATACGTGCAATTTGGCCAAACCACAGGGACCATTCTTGCAATTAACTCTTTCCTTTATATATACTCCTCATATAGCATAAATTCTTATCAACTCTTCTTTTTTTGTTGTTTCGTTTGATTGTTCCAACCCGATTATAACTTTATATTTATTTGATACTTTGGGTTAGGGATGAGATATAAAACCGAAAATCCAAATTTGTACCCGTACCGAACTGAAACCAGTTGAAACTGGATTACTAAAAATTAGTTCGGGTATCAGATCCAACTTTTTCGTGAAATCGGGTATCGGGTTATTCGGGTCCGGGTATATCGGGTATAGAACCAATCGGGTCTAAGATCTAGAACCAAAATTTAATTGACTATGTACTTGGAATTTGTTTTGGTATAATCCTATTGGTAGTGTCCGCTTCATGTTTATTACACAATTGATATTTGTAAATAATTTTAATATTACATGTATAAACTAAAAAATATGATACAAACACCCAAAATCAGCTCCAGTTAATATTTCGGTTCCAATCGGGTCTATACCCGAACCGAACCGGAACTGTATTCTGTAAAATGGTTAAATTCTTGGATCTACGTACTAATCTTCTAAAATCAGATCTTGGATATTTCAGGTCCGGTCCATCCGGGTCGGTTCTCGGCCCGATCCCATCCTTACTTTGGGTTATGAATGATTGATTGAATCAAATTCGAGCAACTTGGGACAAAGACAGATTGTTTTTATCACAGTACACCATGTGTACACATGTACTCTTTGTGCTTTCAGCCTCTCGTTTTTGCAAAAAAACGACAATAAGATATAAAGAGGTGAATATTGATTGGCAATGGTTAATACTTCCTCCGAATCAAAATAAGTGACACAAATTAGCTTACACGTTTTTTGAAGTAAAAGATTAAAGTAGGGGTTAAAATAGATTAAAGTACATAGTTAGTGGAGAATGGGTCCCACTTTTCTTGAATAAAGTGATATTAATTAGTTTTAAAAGTAAAAGTAAGGGTATAAGAGTAATTTCACTTTATTAATGTGGATAGTTAGTGGGTATGGGTCCCACATTTTTTACCAAATAAGGAAAGTTTTCAAAGTGTGTCACTTATTTTGATACACCCCAAAATGGAAAGTGTGTCACTTATTTTGATACGGAGGAAGTATATTGCCTATAAATAATTAGTTGTGTTATCGTTTCTATTTGTAGTGGTTTCCTCTTTAGGTTGGAGCATGTTTTAGAGCCATTCTTTTCGCCACAGCTTATGTTAGGCACATATTAATATGAATCCATTATCGATCTCCATGGTCCGAATTCATTGCAAAGAACAACAATGTGAATAATCGATCACGTTAATTAATCATATCCCGACATGACATAAGTTGGCCATAGTGGTTATGTGCACCGTACCAAACGAATAAGTTAAAACGCGTTTGGATTTCCACAAAAAAGATGGATTAAGAACAACTCAACCAATTACTATTGCTTCCACTAAAGATTACAGAATCACAAATGAATAAATAGTTTCTAAATCAAGTGTGTTAAATTGGGAATGAAAGGAGGGAATGGATGCCAAATTGGGAATAAGATATGTGTACCAAGTTTAAAAGGCATTGGCATAAAGGAAAAAGTAGCACCATCATTGAAGTGACATAAAAAGGGGATAAACCAATACAACTTGAACTTGATTCATCCATATCGTTTATGGAATTTTGTTCAACTTGTTTATGCTTGTCGTGGCCTTGTATCTACCGGCCCGACTTCATCCAAAATCACGTTTCTATCTCGACATACAAAACATATAATCGAATATGTCTATTGGTGTTTCTTCATGACTTACTTAGCAAGCCATGTATAAAAACATGGGTTTAGTGCACCGGAATATATCTACCACTAAAATCAGATTCTGAAACTATCGTAAAAGCTTGGGCGGTTAGTAAATCATGAGTCATAGCGGATAGAGTCGGAAATTGGGTTTCCTTTCCACTAAGTCAAAATATTAAAATTTTGAAATTTTTGTATACTTAAAATAGATCAAAAAAATAATTTTCATATACCTCCCAAGCTCGCTAGTAACAGGGTTAGACCGAGCTCTTTTTGTATTTTCATTTCAAAGTATTATAAAGTTTTATTTTCTCATTATCATCGTGAGAATTCGACCCCGATCCCCTGCCCCTGCGTAATGTTTTCAACAAGGATTATGGTGACCGCGTGATACTACGAGATTTTAAAACATACATTGTAAGTTAAAATTAAAATTATGTGACAAAAAACAATGTAAAGCTAAATTTATGTCAATTTATTGAGTGTAGTCAACTAAATGTCAAATATAAGTCACATTATAACATTGTTTATCAACTTGGTAAAATTTATCGAGTAGATCATTTTTATATTAAATGAGTTAATACGGGTTTCTACTAAAGTATACATTTTTATATCAGGTCAAATATCGGGTCAAATGAGTTTTCAAGTTGGCTAATAAATCATCTGTTCTTTTTTTGTTTTTATCAATTTTTGTTAGAGTTCAATAACTTAATTATAAAAGTAATAATTTATTAAAATGCTTATCAAAAGAACATTAAAAATATTAACAATAAAATAATAGTAGTATTACTGTTGATACTGATATCTATAAAAGATAAAAGTATTAAGGTTATTTAATAATTAAGTATTTTGTACCAAATCTAACTTATATAAAAAGTTATTGTTACAACTTGCTTCTTTTAAAAAGTATGTTTTAGAAAGTATGTTTTATTATACAATTAAATAACAAAAACTAGAAAAAAGAATAAAAATATGTTTTAAACTATATGTTTTATTCTACAATTAAATAACAAAAACGGGAAAAAAGAATAAAAGTATGTTTTAAATTTTTTTTGTTTTATTCTACAATTAAATAAGAAAAATTGGAAAAAGAATTGCAGCCAGCGGGAATCTAGTCTCCGTGCTCTTAATGGGGTGGCCTTAACAACCCCACACTTCTCCAATACATTAACTTTTCTTTTGCTTAACAAATTAAGTATATAACTATAAATCCATATAATTTCCGCATTTAAAACAAAATAATTTCAACCAATCAGGTTTGAGTGAACAGTAATATTTTAGCTTTTTTACTACTACAAATGTATTATATATATAATGTAGTGTTGTTTAGACTATATTTTAGAAACCTTAATAAGATGTGCATTCGATTTTTTTGTAAATCGTGGGCGGATTCGGAAGCCATTTTTGTGAGTGATTTTGCATTGTTTTATAGATTTTTTAAACATTTTGTAAGCTTTGTTTAAGAGAGTTTAAATGGTGAATGATCCTTAACATGTAAGATATATTTATAGGTGATTTGAAGCGGGAAAAATACAAAAAAAAAGGGAAAAACCCTTAGAAAACCGAGCTCTAACGACTATTAAAACAGCTCCCTCGAAAACTGGTTCCGACAATCCAGTTCTAAGGGTAATATTCCAATCTGGTTTTAAATCGGTTTAACTCAATCTGATTGACGCGTAAATCCCAAACCATAGGTTCACTATCTTGTCTAATCTAATGAGCAAGAATTAGGTTGGTCCGGTTCCAATCTTATTTTGAAACCGGTTCCACAAGCCGGTTTCTTTTCCAGGTCAAACTACAAAAAGTCATCTTCTCGCTTATTTCATTTTGTTAAATGGTTTTGACTGGAGATACACACATGGCCTTGAGTTTGAAAAAGCCTAAAATATAGCCTGTTAAAAAGCCCGATGGAGCCTAGCTGGCTGGCCCTATAAAGCTCAATTTACCCTATATAGAGCCCATGATTTTTCTAAAGGCCCAAACATGTGCTCTTTTGAAAATGCAACATTTTTTTTTCCTTTCAACACGTTTTCTGATTTTCGGTCAAAACAATTTCTAAAAAGGGTATAAGTAAAACTTTGGACCTGAACTAGAAATAGGGAACACAAAAGGATGAGTATCGTTCTTCTTCACTCTACTCATCTTATATTACAAAAACTCGAAAAGCAAAAGGAGGTTGTTTAAGAGCAACTATAAACACAACAGCAGACAATGCTCTCCATTCCCGTTTCTATTTAGTATTCCCCCAATTTTCAATCCCTACACCGCCTCATTTCCAACTCTTATTCAAAATATTTTTTAGGTGTTTTATTTTTATATGTATTAAAGTTTAAAAACTTACATTCAGATATACGGAGTATTACTTTTTGTATAATAAGATTATAAGAAGCACTCAGCCATCTATAATTTGAATAGAAATAATCTTGTGAATGATAGAAAAGAAAATTTAGATGGTTAGAGGCCAAATGCCAATTCAATTTAATAAATAAAATCCATTTTCCGACTTGAATGGAATTGCGAATTAACCTCTCTCTCTTGATAGTGGAAATGAGGAAACATCGTTTTTATATGGTTTATAGGTTATTGAAGCTAACTTTGATTTTGTCCGTCGCAACCGCAACCATTAAACGATTGTTACCTACGATGAAGTTATTGAAGATGGATTTGCGTAATAGAATAGGTGATGATTTTTTGAATGGGGCTTTGATCCGTAGAGTAGAAAAAGGAAGCATTTATGTCGGTTATAGATGAAAATATAATGACTCATTTTTGAAAAATGAGTCAACCAATACAACAAATTTGTATGAAAATATTTGTGCTACCCTTACATGCCTGGGTCCGCCTTTGAATTGGTGAGATCTTCTATATGAAGTGATAAACACACCCACAGTGGCGAATACATGACCAAAATCAAGCGGAACCAAGATAAAAATTAGAAACTGAAAAGTCAAATGATCCTTGACAAAAATTAAACTAGAACTTTCACAAAATTTTGAGTGGATATCATATAACGATATTTCACTAATTTTTTTTTTCACTTGAGATGGTCCACCGCCTTACACCTCCTTATCTCCAAATAAATTAGCCCCTGCACACCCGTATATAATGGATAACAACGTAAAAAAGAGTTTTTTTTTTTACTAAAATGGTGTTTTACAAAATAAATATTTACCAAATAGGTGTGATTTGAGAAATATTTACCTATTAGGTATTTTTGCAACTTTTGTATCTTTTTTCCATCTTTTTTCCAATTTTTTTCTTCCATTTCTTCTAGATTTCATCATTTTTTACATGTTTCGTATATAACTTAATAACTATAAACATATTATATCTCTTATTATGATCAAAAGTTCACCTGGTTAGAATCAATAAATTCTACCGCCACTACACCAAAATATACTTTATAGGATCTTAATTAATGTCCTATTAAATTGGTTTATAGGACCTTTGGCCTAATAGGACCTAAATAAAAGTGTCACATCTAAGGGGGTTGTAATAGGTGCTAGGACACTTATAAGTGTCCTAATAAAAGACTAGTATTATGAAACTAATTTTTTAGTCCTATAAAATTGGTTTTTGCGACAAAACGGGTGTCCTAATAGACCATGTAATATGACGCTTTAAGGTGTTTTCATATATGCTTACCCATCTATCATGTTTTGGGACACATTGAGGCGTCCTAAAATATACTCTAATGTGACAAAATGGAGTCCTGATAGACTACCTAATAGGATGTTTTATGATGTCCTAACATAGGTTACCCTTATATTATATCTTAGGACACATTTATGGTCCTATAAAATATTTTCATAAGGCATAACCGTAATGCATCAAATTAGTTTTAAGTACCAACAAAAAGGTCCTAATACAAAAATGTCTTGTTAGGACCAAATTTAATGTCCCAATAAGTAACATAATAAAACATCCATAAACATGTTTTATTCAAATCAATGGTGTCCTAATAAATGATGCCATAGAACATATCACTTTTTATATAATAGATTTATCACTAATGAAAAGATTATTAAACAATGAACCGTAATAAATGACAAGTAAATGACAAGTAATTCATTTCTTAGGAAAAAATTCAACATTACTAACTTATATATTAATATCACCATACGAAATAAAGTGTTCCAAAATTAAGCAATACAAGAAAAGTAGAAGTTGGTGATCTCGTGTCTTGGCACAATAATTCAACATAATAGCAAATAAAGTTGAGGCCGACATTTTTAGTCATCATGCATCGTACTCGGACACCACCTACAAATAAACAACCACTATATATTAATATATAGTCTATAACACATGAAAAATTTGAGGATCCTTTCTTCATAAAGGGATTTGATTACATACTCCAGAAGTAGGATGATGTGTGCCAAACATGAAATCATCATACCTGCATCAATCAATATATATCAATAAACAAAACCTTAATTGTCATGTTAGTAACTAATTTAACAATAAAGCTTATATTTTGTCAATGCTACAAACTTATAACTACTTAAATATTACCTTGTTCTCCAAATCAATATAGACATAATTCAACTTGTTTTACAAAATCCAAAAATATTGGGACTCCAGGAACTAGTTAGCACTTCAAGTTTCTGCACATCATTTAACGAATAAAGAAACTAATTAGTTCTTACATGATAGCACACAGAGTGCAAGCTGAAGACCAAACATCAGTCCTTTCATCAATATCTGCTTGACATGGCCAATCCACAATTCAAGAGCTCCAAAAGTTGCTGAAACATGCTCAAATGCACATTCCAAATCAACATATTAAAATTAAACAAATAATACCTTGCACTAATTTATAAACGGTAAATTATAAAACCTGCAGTTGAAGAGCATACCATCTCAATATAGGTTTCTTGGAAGGACATATTGCTCATCAGTCGTTCTCAGCAAGAGGTAGTTGATACTTTTGGAAACAAACCACAGTTGCAGGGATTCTGTCAATGTTAAAATTCAATAAATATTTCCCTCGCTAAACCAGGTTGAAACAAATGCATACAAACACCTAAATCGCTTTGTTAAAAGAAACTTCCATGTTATTTTTAAGTAAAGATGTTAGACACAAAACACAAGGATCAACTCATAAGTTTAAATATTTCCAGATTTATGTTAAAAATATGCACCTGATAAGATATTACATTCAACAAACATTTAACATTTCCCGCACAATAATCAACCTGCAAAAAGCACATTTAGATAATAATCTAGAAAACAAAGCATAAATAACGACACTTGCCTCAGGTTCTCGTGCAAATTGATGTGGAAGCTACCTCCATTCATCTTCAACCTAGCAACACAAGATTATAATCCATCATGAGTCATGACCGAAGAAAAGATAAATAAATAATGAAATAAAGATAAACTATATATCATGTTTGGTGCACACAATGCTTGTATCTTAGGGTCCCTCGGCTCAATATATATGCATCTCCCTCCTGCAATTCAATGATCAGTAACAAACCCCAAGACTCTGCACCGGCGATTAGATTGCTGCTGGTTCCAAATAGAGATCACGTTTATCGGCTGCAACAATTCAATAATTCAGCCCACTCTCACTATGAAAATTACGAAATATCAAGAACAAAGAAGGAACCTTACCGCTCGCAACAACAGATACAACCCGGACAGTGCCGGTGATCGCACAAAATCCCGCTGGAACAATGAATTACTGATTGATAGAATCGAAATTAATACGGAGTGATTGATCGATAGAAGGAAAGCAAGAAGAAATCTTTACCGAGATTCAATTTAACACCAAAACCCCACCGTTGACAATGTCTTCTTCTTCAACAGGAAAGAGAATGACCACAACAACAAAAACATAATCGGTCATTATCGTACACAATTAAAACTCGAGAATGCAAATTAACCTTACCAACACTGAACCCTAAAGCTTGTGTCGACTCCCACCGCTGGTTTCTGAATTGCGACGGAACTACCACCGAGCGAGAGAATCTGAGACGTGAATGACGATTGATTTCGATGAAGGACGCAATTAAGGGAATTTGGGAAACAAAGTGACGTCGTGGGGTTAACTGCTCAATCTGAGATTTCAAAATGACGGAAAAGAAAATTAAATAATTAATCATTAAACAAAGACGTAAAAGTTGGAAGGTTTAAGGTGTTGTAGTCTAGTGGTATTGGAGGAAGGTTTAAGGTGTTGTAGTCTAGTGGTATTGGAGGAAGGTTTAAGGTGTTGCTTATGATCTTAGGTGTCATGGGTTTAAGGTGGAAGGTTTAAGGTGTCATGGGTTCAAGTCCCGTCATGGACAAATAGGTGGAAGGTTCGACGGAAGGCATATTGCCCTTGAGGATGTCACTGCCTAGGCTCGAACCACTAACTTACTAACTAGCCGTTCAAAAAAAATTCAAAGACGTAAAAGTCAGAGCGTTACAGTTATATGTTCAAGATCAACTCTCAAATCCCCACCAACACCATCACATGTGATTGAATACATCAACACCATCAACACCGCCGCCGCCACCACCCCCAATACTACTGCCCACCTCCCACTTCCACTACTGGCCACCACTGCCAACGGCCACCGTCACCACCACCAGCAATCTCCCGCCACTGCCAGCCGCTTTCAATCACATGTGATTGTGTATTAAATCACATGTGATTGCACATCGCCTACCACCACCACCACCCAACAATCACCACCATAATCAATACCGCCGCCAACCACCATCATTATGCACAACTACCACTAACATCAGTATTACTACCGTAAAATACAGTTACAGAGTATATCATGGTTCTTTGGCGACTATGCTTGCTTCAGTGACCTTCACTAAGATTGAAACTTAGTATCGCAGTTGTCTTCAAGAACCAATGTGTCATTATCAAACACACACAGACCCTACTATGACCATCGAACAGTTTATCACTCTCTGATTCCGCACAAGGGAACTGATCGTTAATTATTTTGTTGTACAGATAGTGTAGTGGGATGATGATGATATGAACATATCAGATACTCAATCACCCACAACCTGAACACGCCTCTTCAGGTTGTGTTTCAACTATTGTCTATTTGTCTTCATTAAATCCATACTAGGTAAGGGTTGTTTTCAACTATCCAACTTAATTGTTGGTAATGTATAACCTAAATTGAAAACCATATAACACGTAACCTGAATTTATATATTTATACATTCAATATAAGACACTTTTATAATAAATTTGAAGTATAATATTATAGTATCCGCTACTTTGGGTGGATACAATGCTAGTGACACTAATATGTAGGTTCTATGCATCAATAAGATCCCGTGAATTAGCGACCTATAAAAGCTAATGTGTTATGATATATATATATATATATATATATATATATATATATATATATATATATATATATATATATATATATATATATATATATATATATATATATATATATATCATAACAGTGCAACTGTGAAAATATTTTCGTCTCCCATTTATGCCATACCAGTAACTTAGGCGAAATATCTTCATGTTCCATTAAACAAAAACGTTGAGATTGAAATTCAATTGGAAAGCTCGTAACCAGGGGCGGAATTGTTATGGTGCACACGGTGGCACGTGCTACTACTCGAAAAAATTTTGGTACGGTAAATTTTCGGGACTTTTTTTATTGATATAGTATTTTGAATACATTAATATATATCCAAAATGACGAATTAAGACACATCCATCTACTAGTGCAGCTGGCTATCACTCCTTTCATGTATATAAGAGGTCATGAGTTCGAATCTTGTTATTGCTATTTTTTTAATCAATTTTTTTTTTCCTTTTTAAGCCTCTATATTACAAGGGTTTTCTTTTTTTACCCTATATATTTCAAAAAAAAAAACTTTAGTCCAAACATTTCAAATCATTTTCTTTTATTTTCCTTTTTCAATACTTTAAATTGATTGTTTTTATAAATCAAAGGAGGTATTTTAAAAAATATAATATAATTTTATAAACCAAAATTATTATGGATTAAAAACCTATTCAATATCCCAAATCAATCTTAAAAAAAACTTCTAACTATTAGTTAATAGTCCACACTCAAATACAACCCGAACATTTGAACCAAATAAAAAAACATAAAATGTGTATTGTAGATTTTGTAATATGTTTATAAAAATTAGTAATTATTTCGTAAGTTTATGAAATTCATTCTTAAAGATTTGTTGGTGTATGTAATTAAAAAGGGTGATTCGTAATATAATTTTTTTGTGTTAAATTTGTTTTATTTCATGACATTGCCACTGGAATCCCCCTAGAGATCGCAGTCCCCTTAACACCGCATTTTTTTTCACCACAAGGGTGCCACCGCTTGTGGAAGTTTCTAATTCCGCCCCTGCTCGTAACCATATTAAACTAAGTGCAAACAACTAATATGTTGTTTTAAGAGAGATGGTGTTTCGAATAGCAATGACGAATTCTGATAAATGAAAGAAAATAAAATTTCAAAAGATGAAAAAAAGGGTACAAAAGTTTAAAAAACACCTATTTGGTAAATATTTTTCAAATGACACCTATTTGGTAAATTTTTATTTTCAAGACACCATTTTAGTAAAAAAAAACTCGTAAAAAAATGAAATGATATTTTTTACAGTATAACAGAGAAAGAAGGATTGTGTTGTGAAAAGATTTACATGCTTACTTGTTCCGAATATATGTTATGGGATTACTTTAATTTGTTGTTTATTTAACCCTCAATTTTAATTGATAATTTGTTACACTATTGATTGTCATTCTCATTTAGTATCTCCCAACGGATACTTGCATAAATATTCATATTTCGTATGTAGTTACTTGTTTGGTGGTGGTGTTTATCATTACAATTTAGATTAAGCAAACAAAAATAGCGAGTAAGAGTGGAGGTGGGCCCAAGGTATTTTAATAAGGTTTCGTGTGTGTATTTTATAATGGCGAGAACTAAAAATGTGAAAGGCTATCTACATCTAGACTCTAGAGCTCTTACGAAGAACTCATTTTAATTTATATTTTATGGGTAACATCAGTTTTTAATCTAAAAACATTAATAAAATATAAATGCATAACGATGAATTCCAGCCATAAAATAAGTCTTTTCTGTACAACTGTTGGTTACCCCAAGCAGATCGACCAGCCGCCATGGACTTTCCACACAAGTGGAATTCATAGAGTTGAAATGTCAATACAATCTGTTCCATAAATAAAGTCAATACAAGGGTTTGACCACCGGTTAATTCACAAGCTGCACCAGGGTTTGACCTTCGTATTTATGTATAAATATATATAATTCTAGAGGTTTTCAAACTTAATCTGCAGCCGCTATTCTTCATTTGAATTCAAACTCTTCTGCATGTTTATAAAATTATATCTCTGAATAATATATATAGATCTATCTTTGTCTCTCTAACATTCAGAGTTTTGTTTTAAAAGCCATTAAACAAATGGAATATGAAACGGTGGATATCCCCCATTACTTCGTCTGTCCGATTTCACTTCAAATCATGAGAGATCCAGTCACGACGGTCACCGGAATAACCTACGACCGTGACAGCATAGAATATTGGTTATCCACGGCGGAGGAAGTGAAGTGTCCGGTTACTAAACAACCGTTAACAAAAGATTCCGATTTGACCCCAAACCACACACTTAGACGTCTTATTCAAGCATGGTGTGTCACAAATGCAAATTACGGTATCGATCGGATTCCGACCCCAAAACCAACTCTTACAAAATCCCATGTTTTGAAACTTCTTCGTAACATGAAGTCACCGGATCTTTACATGATCTCACTAGAGGCATTGCATGTGATTGCAAACGGGAGTGAGAAGAACAAGGTGTGCCTGACCGAAGCAGGCACACCTAGTGCGATGATTTCACTGATAAAAAAGTTATCAAAAGAAAGTCGCACTGGGAATAGTGTCTGCGTCGGGCAGGCACTCAGGATTCTTCACCTTATTTGGGTGACGATCCCCGAGAAAAAACACATCTTTAAAGAAGATCATGAGTTTGTTGATTCTTTATTATCAATTTTAGGGTTTGATGATGTTATTGTCGATGTCCAAACGCATATCGTTTTGGTTCTCGGTTTGGTCATGGAAGTTTCGAGTACACATGTTTTAGAGAGACTAAAGTTGGAGTTCTTTAAACAAATGGTAAATGTGATAAGAACACGAATATCACCACAAGCCGTGAAAGCAGCCATACGAATGCTAATCGACGTGTGTTCTTTTGGAAGAAACAGGATGAAAATAGTGGAAGCCGGTGCGGTTTTTGAGCTAGTTGAGCTAGAGATAAACGGGGTTGAAAACAATGTATCCGAGTTAGTTTTCGGTCTACTGGCTCAATTATGTTCTTGTGCTGATGGGAGAGCACAATTGATAAAACATGCATGTGGTATTGCTATGGTGGCTAAGAGAATGTTTAGGGTTTCACCAGGAACCGATGATCGGGCAGTTCATATACTCTCGTTGATCGGACGGTTCTCGGCGACCGATGAAGTTGTGGCGGAGATGGTTAGGGTTAAGGCTGTGGCTAAGCTGTGCATGGTACTTCAAGTGGATTATGCACCTTACTTAAAGAAGAAAGCAAGAGATATCTTGAAGTTGCATTCAAATGTATGGAACAATTCCCCTTGTATGCATCTTTATCTCCTAACAAGGTGAAAAAATGTTGTTTATAAAAATAGTAAAATGTACTCCCTCCGTCCCTAAATAAAGTTCCCATTTCACCTTCAAGTTTTGTCCCTAAATAAAGTTCCCATTTCTCAAACTTAAGGGACCCACTTAATATAATAATATTATTATCAATACTTTCACCACTAACTATCTCTTAAAACACTTTCTCTCTCCAATCAAACCTTATATTTTAATCAAAAGTAATACCAATACCCCACCACTAACTATCTCCTAAAATGTTGTACACAACACAAATGGGAACTTTATTTAGGGACGGAGGGAGTATATGGTATAAAATTCCTTAGATTACTACTCGCGAGTACCATAATAGATTGAACCAAACAAGCACAATTGTAATTATGGTCCTACCAACTACCAAACTCTAGTTTCAACTTACAGAACCGGTTTAATATGGTGTATGGAAAGGGCCAAACATCGGTTAAAGACCAAAAGACAGGCTAAATCGGCTAAAAACCAACCAATCAAATGAACACATTTCCTCTTGAAATTGAACTTATTACAATATTCTTTTGGTAATTTTCATTCTTTCGTACGTTGTCCTGATAATTATTTTGTATTTTATTTTATTAATAATTGTAGCAAAGTTCTAGATTTTGTGTTTACAACTTAAAAACATCGTGTTGGCCACTTGGCTAGTAAGTGATATGTGAGGCACGTAAAAATCCCAAAACAAATAGAAGCCCACAACAGTACTGGCAGTAGAAATCATCTCGTGGAATCAAAACTATGATGAACAGTACTAAAAATAACACATATCTCGAAAGAAGAAAAAACCCCATTAAACCGAATACTCTATGCGTTTCAAAATAAAAAATACACTTTCTATTTTTAACAATATTAAAATAAATTATACACTTTAATAATTTACTTTATTTATTTAAAGGTAGAAAAATTCATACTCATTAACTATCTCTTTTAATTTATGTAAATTAATATTTTACCCTTATTTATAAATTTAAACATTACTACTAAATCATTTTAGTAAAATATAAAAGTAGTGACACTAACACTCACTAACTATCTATTTTAATTCTATAATTTTTTTACCTCAAAATCTACAAAAACAACAATGTATTAATTAAAATAACCAAGCATGAAGTAGGTGCCCAATAAACTTTCCTATAAAACATCATTAACCGCTCGGAATTGGTACCAATGTCGTAAATATCGGTTGGTGGTACTTAGTTGGTCGACACCTTCTAGCAATTAACCGGTATGGAGGGTAATTAATTGGTTTGTATGCAACTACCTAAAAT
Source organism: Calendula officinalis (assembly GCA_963853835.1). Taxonomy (NCBI): domain Eukaryota; kingdom Viridiplantae; phylum Streptophyta; class Magnoliopsida; order Asterales; family Asteraceae; genus Calendula; species Calendula officinalis. The sequence continues at coordinate 68,748,881 of OY970824.1, read as the reverse complement.
GATAAAGGAATTTAATTTAAAAAATAAGTAAATATTAGTAGCATCCTAACTAAATAAGTCAATAATTGTGAAAAAATTAAGTATTTAACAATTTTTTAAATAAAAACTACGAAAAAGTATAAATGTTTAATGATTATAAATTCACAATACAATTATTCGCAAGGAGAAACAAGCAAAACACAAAAATCAACGCTAAAGAAAAGTCAAATGTAGCTGGACTCTATTAAAACTTAAAAATACTAAGACTATGGGGTATGGGCACACCACCACCCCTAGAAATTTTCTGTCACATCATCTGCCACCTCAGCAACCACACCACACCACACCACTTCACTTTATCCAGGAAATACCCATCACTCCACCCCACACCATTTTTTTTCAACTCATCATTTCTTTTCCATTTATATTAATAAAAACACAAATTACATTTAAATAAAAATACAAATAACAATTTAATAAAAATACAAATAACATTTATTTTAATCTTCGTCTTCATTATTGTCTTCATTTGGGTTTTGATTTCAGTTATTGTAGAAATGTTCCGCCAAGTCTTCTTGAAGTCTATCATGTGTTGCATTGTCTCGAATGTCAACAACCCTATGCAAATATTCAGCGGTTCCCGGTACATACAGTGTCGGTCGGGGACCGTCTGACACGTAATGTGAAATATTGCGACCTTTGTGTTCGACAACCATATTATGCATTATGACACATGCATACATAATGGATCTTAAATTATGAAGTTGATAGGTACGCGCCGCATTTTTAACAACGTGCCACTTTGCCTTTAAAACCCCAAAAGCACGTTCTACGTCTTTACGTGCCGATTCTTGTTTTTGGGTAAACAAGGTTTGTTTTGGGTTTGATGGATGCCGGTAAGCCTTCACAAACGTAGCATGACGAGGATATATTCCATCGGTAAGGTAATAACCGAATCTATACTGATGTTCATTCACAACGAATGGAGCATCTGGTGCCCTTCCTGTTAAGATCTCGTTATATATCGGAGATTGATCAAGCACGTTGACATCATTGTTCGAACCTGCAACCCCAAAAAAGGCATGCCAAAACCATATATCTTGTGAAGCAACTGCTTTTTGTACCAACGATGGCCTTCCATGATGACCTCCCGTGTACTCTCCTCTCCACGCTTGAGGGCAATTCCTCCAGTCCCACTGGGTACAATCAATGCTACCAAGCATTCCAGGAAAACCATGTTTCTCTTCATGATGCGCATATAAATTATGAACATCAGTGATCGTTGGTTTCCTCAAATAAATAGGGCCGAATATTTCAACAACCCCTTCCGCAAAGTTATACATACTTTCCCTAGCGGTCCTTTCAGACATGCGTAGGTACTCGTCAAGAGAATCAGGGGACGACCCGTAAGCCATGGATCGGATTGCTGCAGTACATTTCTGGATCGGAGAAAATCCCCGCCTACCTCTAGCATCATATTTTTGTTGAAAGAAAGGATACCTGTTTTCTAATGCACTACATATGCGCATGAACAAATTTTTGCTCAAAAGAAACCGTCGTTTGAAATCTCTATCGTTATAAACGCTATCATCTGCAAAATAATCTCGATAAAGACGTCGGTGTCCAGCGGCACGATTACGGTTGAGCTTTGTCGTCCTACTGTCAAAGCGGGCGGTGCTACCGCCACCAGTTCATTCAAACGCGGCGCAATACGCAATCAGAGCCGTATCGTATGTGTCTGATGATGACGATGATGGTGGTGTGGTAGCCATGATTAAATGTAGTGATTATAGGTTAAAAAAATAGTAAGAAAATGATGTAGATTATGTTGTAAGATGGGTAATTGTATTGTGTTGTGGTTGGATATATATATATATATATATATATATATATGGTCGAGTTATATTGAGAACCCTGATTTCAAAAAGAACTCTGAGAACTCTTATTAACCAATCAGAATTTAGTAAATTAATTTTGAATAATTTAATTCATATTTATCGTTCAGGGGTATTTAGGACATTTTACCAAAAAGAAAAATATTTTTATTTTTGAAAATTTCCTAAAATTTCGGGTTTATTTTCAAAAAAAATATTATTATTTTATTAATTATGTCGAGCCGGTTGTGCACATATGTTTTTTTTACATATATGTTTTTTCTGCATTATTTTCAGAAATTTATTGTTACATATAGGTTATCTTACAATTGTATTGATATACATGTTTGAACATACATGTTCAACTTATACATACAAAAAGGCAAAAAAATATTTTAAAAACACATATTACAATATAACATTTATGTTATCCAACTCAACCATACACTTTAATAAAAACATAAAAAAAATATTGAATAACATACATGCACGTACAACACATATGTATCCAAACAATAACATTTATGTTACCCTAATCAATAACAACACATAAGAAAACTTTGACTCACAAGACCTAATCATCCACACCAATGTCAACGTACACCAAAAACACTTTAATTGCTTGATCATAACACCTTAATCTTAATCACCTCATTCGGCAGAATGATTTGCACCAATGTTGACAACAACCGCTCATTTTACCAACCACTGCAATGCACAATTAATTATCAGATAACTAATAATTAAGTAATATACTATCAAATAACACAAACTAATTCAGCAGTTTTGTGTAATAATTAACAATTTAATTATCACCTTCATTTTAATAATATGGTCACAATAACCTTCTGAGTATGTGGTTACAATAGATTTATTAATTTTGAGATAGGATTATTAAAAATATTAAATAATATGTCAAACTCAAAACAAAATTCTCCATAATAATATGCAAAACCTTTTGCCCCCAAGCATGAAGCAGGAGGTGGATCGGTGTCTCTATCTCCACCATGTGCAACACCTCCTCCACTTGCACTGATTAAAAAGTACACCATACACATGTTTGATGACTGTGTAAAAAAATAGTAGTTCGTAGGATGTGTAAAAAGTTTACCACCATGTTTGAAGTAGTTTCTTCCTTCCTCTATCCTCGTAAAAAAATGATGTGTAAAATGTATACCACCGTATGGTTTTGTGAATGTGTGTAGGATGTACTCTGCTTAATTATTGTTGACGATCTATTAGTAGTGCAGCGTCATGAGTGTATAAGTTAATAAGAAATGATTAATGACCCAGATCCGGTGGTAGGCACTAACTCAGCCGCCGCCGTAACCATAATTTCGTTGCCGTCGTCTGAACCCTAATTTCGCCGCCGTCGTCGCCTTCAATGGCAACGGATACCTCTGTAATCAGGAAAAGATGATGGTTAAAATGGTGGTCCTGGTTGCCCTTAGTTCGGCAGGTAAGGTGGCCGAAAATGGTAGAGAAAATAGTGGTGGGTTTTGTTAATTTTGAAAGAGAAACCATGGAAGTAGTTTTTGAAGGAAGAGATGAATTCAACTAATAAATGGAGAGAGGGGAGAAAGTCACGGGTTTAACATTTAATTGATTTTTTTTTTTGATTTTTTATTTTGTCAAAATTACTATCTTACCCTTTTCAGTTAATTATTATTATAAAAATAAGTTGCATTATTTACAAAAATGTCATAGTTAATCTTAGTCATTGATTTTAAATCTAATGGCCAAAATTGATTAATTAAAAGTTCTCAAAGTTTTTTTAAAATCAGGGTTCTCAATATAATCCTTCACTATATATATATATATATATATATATATATATATATATATATATATATATATATATATATATATATATATATATATATTATATTTTAAATTGTAACGGTCTTTTGACCGTTGAACGGTCGAAATTCCCAAACACCCCGCTCGTTCTCTCTCGTTCCCGTGGCCACCGTCGAGCACCACACACCCCCACGCCGTGTAGGGGGCGGTGTGCCCTACTCCTCCACGCCGTTTCCCTCCTTCCACCTCAGCTCCCCCCACGCCACACAGGCCCATACCGTATAGTCTAAGAAAAGTCATAAGTAGCTGGACACAGTAAATTTGGGCGGTTCTATTTTGTAAACCCTAGACAATCTATTTACATCGTTCCTTAATGAACAGCAGTTGAAAATACCAATTCAAAGTTCCAAAAACTGATTCACATTCTATTGATTCGTTACCAGATACACCATTCATGAACTGAATGTGGTAATTCACCATTCCAAAAACAAAATCACAGTTCCAAATCATCATTCACAAGTACGTTATTCATGTTCTGCGTCTTGTAATTGTAACCCTAAAAACAATTTTAAAGAGAATGAATTTTGTCTTTAGTTGACCTTCAATTTGAATTGATATTGATTTTGACTTGACCGGCAAACTGCTCCAATTGTCAAGTCGACAAAAGGGAGCTAAACATTCACATATTATAAAACTTTTGCCATAAATCCTAAACGAACATACATACCATAATAATGTAGCAAAAAACGCCCCCCAGAATTTGACAGCCTATATTACCCCATAGCAAGCAACAAGTAAGGTTAACACACACTACTACTGTTACTAATAGACCAACTGACTGACTATTAAGATGTCTTTTTTTGTGCATCAGAAACAGTTAACAGAAAAACATGGAGTTAGCCACGTTGTCATTCAACTTTGGAAGCTGGGGAACAGGGACAGTGATACGATCCTAATTCCCCAGGGGATTTTGATAAGTATTATTATATATTTAAGTATTATTTATTAGGATATTATTATATTTAGGATTTATCTTATTTTGAATTGGTTTCCTTTTAGGATTAGGTTTGTTGGTTTAGGGTTTATTTAAAGGGCTGGCCGCCCCCTCTTTTAGGGTATCGAGAAAGAGAGTTTTGATATTGTTTTTACTGTTTTATTAGGGAGACACCCGGGTCTTCAATTCCGGGATTATCAAATAAAAGCATTCGATTATCGTTATATTCGTGTGTTCTTGTGATTTATTGTTAAGTTACCGATTCGTATCAAATTGGTATCAGAGCACAAGATCCCGGGATGACCAAAAAAGTGGTGGATATCGACAATGATCTGGCGGAGCACAAAGCTGCCACCGCGGAACAGTTTAGTCGCATCGAAGCCATACAAACCGAAACGCAGCAGCGCATGGCAGCCATGCAAGCAGAATCGCAGCAGAGGTTCGAGGAGATGAATCGGAAACATGAAGAGATGATGACGATTCTCCTCAGTCTCCAGCAGAAACAACAACAACCTCCGCCACCGCCACCACCGACATCGCAACCTGTCCTGCTCACCACCATTCCGCCAATAACTCGCACCACGCTACTGTTTCCCAACCTATTGTATCCGCCACCCCGTACAAATTCGATGAAGAAGGGTTTCCTATATTTACGGAAGGGCGGGGAAGTACGTCCGCGGGCCGAACTAAGCAGCCGGTTACAAACGGACAGCCCCACATGTTCGGGAACAGCCCGCCGGACATGAGTATGCCTAACCTATACTACCCGGCACGAGGGTTTCCGCAATGGAATTCCGGGGCTGGTAACGGATCAGGATCAGACCCGTCAGGTAATCGAGGTTGGCCGCCCAATATCGATCACCGGTTACGCAAGCTGAAGATGCCTGTCTTCGATGGAGACGACGCCTTCGGGTGGATATACCGGGCCTAACGGTTCTTTGACATGCAAGGGTTGAATAATCAGGAAGAACGCATAAGAGCAGCAGTGCTTTGCCTCGAGGGAGCGGCGCTCGCATGGTATCGTTGGAGCGACCGCAGAGAATCGTTTCGGGGGTGGGAGCACTTAAAGGCCGGAATACTCGACAGGTTCCAACCCTCGCGGGACGGAAACTTGCACGAGCAATTTCTGAATATTACCCAAACAGGAACAGCTCGAGAATATATCAGCCAGTTCGAGTCCATGGCCGCACAATTGGACGGAATATCCGAACAAGTGTTGGAAGGAACCTTTATTAAAGGATTAAAGAATGAACTCCGGAACTCAGTCCGAGTGCTACAACCAAATGGGTTAAACCAGGTTATTAAACTAACTCTTTTGATTGATGAATCAGGGTCCGGTCACACGGGTGATAAAAGTGGTTGCAAGCAAACCGTGGCACAAACCAGCGGTGGGGAAAACTAAATCAGTGGTACTTCAGGCAACCGAGGCGACCCGACCACCCACAAAAGAGGTGAAACAACCATTGAGGAGGATGACCGAAACCGAGTACGAAGAAAAAAGGGCAAAAGGGCTTTGTTTTCGTTGTGACGGAAGATTCACGCCAGGCCACCGATGCCCAGAAAAAACACTGCAAGTCCTTATGGTCACCGAGGTGGACGAGATGGGGTCACAAGCTGCACCATGGGACCCAGGACTAAAGATTGATTAAGATGAGATTCAAAGTCACACCTTGAGGCCAAGGTGTGTTTTTGGGCGGGGAGTAATGATACGATCCTAATTCCCCAGGGGATTTTGATAAGTATTATTATTTATTTAAGTATTATTTATTAGGATATTATTATATTTAGGATTTATCTTATTTTGAATTGGTTTCCTTTTAGGATTAGGTTTGTTGGTTTAGGGTTTATTTAAAGGGCTGGCCGCCCCCTCTTTTAGGGTATCGAGAAAGAGAGTTTTGATATTGTTTTTACTGTTTTATTAGGGAGACACCCGGGTCTTCAATTCCGGGATTATCAAATAAAAGCATTCGATTATCGTTATATTCGTGTGTGTTCTTGTGATTTATTGTTAAGTTACCGATTCGTATCAGACAGCTCCTGTTCCACCATGGCTTGAAGTTGTCTCTGAATGTTCCTCAAATTTCATAAACTGCCCCACTTGAGTTGCAGCCAGATGTGCATAGCAAATTGGAGCAACTGAATAATTAACAAAAATATTCAACTGAAATTAACAACACAAAAAGATTATTTACTTACCAACAGAAATTGCAGTTGTGCTACGCTGGTACCTGTGCAATTAACAAACAAAAACAGTTGATTATGAAATCTTTTCTTCAAATAAATAACAAGCTACTAAGCAACAAAAAGGAAGACTTACACATAAGAGAGGGAATGCACAAGCTCTTGAAGGTCGTCTGGTGAGAAACCAATTTCATCATACAGAACATGGTAATGTGTAGGTCTCGTTGTCCCCTGTTTCTCATTAAATCAATCACCCAACTTTTTCTTTCTAAATTATAAAATAATTTAAGATTCAACACTCACTATCATTCCAGCATGTAAAAGTCATTGTTTCTTGGGTGACACACTTTGTTGTCAATCACAGTTCCTGCAACCAAATTCATGATGATATTTCTATGCTTTATTATAATATATAATTAATACTTACCAGGTTGAACATTATCAGGAGATCCCGGTTGGAAGAATTTGGTGTGATGGTTCTTCTGAGCTATAATTACAAGAAATTTTGGATTCCATTTTTCATCAAGAAACTTTAAAACAAATCAGAAAACTAAAAAACAAATCAAAAACCTCAATGATCTGATCCAGCTCGATGTTAAGAACTTGGTTAAACTGGGACTCACTCACACCATCCCTAGAAATTACCACAAGTTGAGTTAGCAAAAAAAAACTTGTAAAATAAAAATCGGTAATTACCTGAAAATGATGATCTGATCAGGCTTTCGTTTTGCTGAGCTAACATAGAAATCTAGGAGCAGCTCTCTGCAAGAAAAACCCGTAAATATTCATGAGAATTAAACTTACAAAGAGTAAATTACACAAATGGTCCTTTAGGTTTGTACCCTATTACATATTTAGTCATTTAGTTTCAAAAATTACACTGGTAGTCCTTATTTCTGAAACTATTGATATGTTTGGTCCTTTACCTAAACAGACGTTAACTTTTTACGGGAAAAATAAACGTCTGTTTAGGTAGAGGACTAAATGTGTTTCAGAAATAAGGACTACTAGTGTAATTTATGAAACTAAATGACCAAATATGTAATATGGTACAAACCTAAAGGACCATTTGTGTAATTTAGTCAACTTACAAGTATACTAAATCCAGTAGAAATTTTACCTCATAATTCCTTCATCTTCTGTATCTGAAACTTTCTTAAACAGTGAATCAATCATTTCCACTTTAGGAGATTGAGTTCTCACTGAGGCTCTATAGCGAGAGATCAAAGGCCAGTGTCTTGAACTAACCACCTGAAAACCATAATAAATATTATTACTTCAGTATTTGATTTATTATTTAAATAATTAAAAATAAAAATAAAAATACCGCAGCAATAGATGGGACATCAGACTGTCCCGGAGAACCATGAGAAACATCCATTCCAAGAATAATAGTTGGAGCTTTAGATACAATTGGAATTGAAGGTGTATGCTCAACTGCTAGCATAGAGTTCAACCCACCAAGCTGCCCATCATTAGTCAACATTAGTCAAAGTCTTACCTTTTTAGTTTCTTTTTTTATATAAAAATGAAAAATCTTACCTTCGCATTAATCTTAAGAAGAACGTTGGTCAAATACTGATCGTTGACTCGCATAGGAGCAATACACTGAGTCACAATTCCAAAGTCTGCGAGACACTTTTTCTTCCATGGACCTAAAAAGTTAAATAAAAATGTTTTTTTAATAAAACCCGAAGAAAAAAAAATAGTTACAAGTTATATAAAAATGTTTTATTTACAAACCATAAAGATCAGAGTTTTTCCTCTCGGGCAGTAAGCAAAGTAGAAATTGAGGAGCACCAGGGAGTTTTGACTGGATAAAGTCAAACATTTTCTCAACCCTAACCAAAGGTGGGGCCCGCCTGTTCTGGGGACTTTCCTCAAATACATCAAAAGGCTCATCGATTTTCTGCATGTTTAGTATTCATACAAGGAAAAAATAAATTAAAAGATTAAAATAAATGATAAAAAAATGAAGAAACTGAAACATACAATTCCTTTCATCCCTCCACATTTGATCAGATCCTTAACAAGATTACGTATATCACATCAAGCAGAAAAGTTAGCAACAGCCCACTTTTCAATCTTTGTGGGGTCCACAAGTTTCTGCATTATCATAAAAAAATTAAAAAGTTATGTTATTAGTCATTTATAAATTGGATAACTTGTAGAAAAGTTAGCATGTGCACCTTATTGTTAAAGTTCCACCTTCCATTTCGTGGAAAGAAATCTTCACCATTGCCCACTTTCAACTGTCATATCAAAATAAGCAAAAAAGAAACATAAATAATAATAAAAAATAAAAAAAAATATGAAAATGAGATGATGATGATGATAATAGTACAGTACCTTTGGGGCTTGCAGAACACGACCTTCGACTTGTGTAAAGCTGCTGTTTATTGAGATACCACAGGACTTCAACAAAGGCTCAGCATCATAGTTGTTGATTTTCAAAGCCTTATAAAATTACACAAAAAAATATTAATATTTTCTTTTTTAAAATATAAAAACTCAGTTCTCAGAAAACGTACATCAGTCAAAACACGCATTCGTTCTTGAGGCTTTTGCCTTGATTTCTCAACCAAAGAAGATCGTTGCAGTGTAGAGAGAGCCTTTGTGTACCGTTGTAACGAGACCAGTTCACAGAGCTACAAATAAATAAAATTCAGGTTAAAAACATGTGTTTTTGCTTTTGGGTCTGAATGAGAATAATTACAAGTTTAAGGTTCAAAAGTGCAAGTTGTAAAAGGGCAAAATGGGGAATTTATAAATTTTAACAGCCTTTTAAGGGAGGAGGGACCAAAATAGTAACATTAGGGTCAATAACCACGAAAGGTATCAAATAAAGACCAAAACAGTTATTTTGAGCAAACCACAGGGACCAAATGCGTCAATTTTATATACCTCAAGTGGAATGTATGTTGGGCGTTTAGGCCTGCCAACATTGATGCATGGCATATCAGCAGAATAACGCAACTCCATATTTCGGATTTTTGTAAAATAATCATAAACAGTGACTTCTATAAATTCAGGTTCCCCATTCTCATCTTTCGTTTTCTGTTTCAATGAAAACCTACAAAACCAACAATATTTATTTAATTACAATTTAAATATAACAATATTTACCCATAACTTAAAAAAAACATACATTTGTTGATTGCACGGTTTCTCACTGAGACCAGTAATCTTATACTCAGAATTGGTTGGACTAGCCTTCACCCGAAGATTCTTTACGGTTCGCTTTGCCTGATTTAAGAGTAAACAAATAATTATATAAATACACAAGGTAATTAAACAACTAGAGATTAAAATCAATGTTACCTTTGCCCAATCAACTGAATAAGGATCTTTCACATTTTGGTTCATGATTAAAAAGTCAACCACTGGGCCAGGCTGGATGATCATAGTTGTAGATACATCTGTTAATGGCACCAAATAAGATCTCAATAACGTATTAATGTTTAACAAGATTATAGTAAGCAATGCCAACCCATATCCATCCACTTATGAAACGGGTCGACCCGGGTCAAAACTTACCGATATTTAGGGAAAGACCGCCCTGAGATGTTCTGAAACTGGAATGAAATCCTCTACAACCAAGAACACCACCACCAACTTCTGTAAAGTTCTTCGGGTCATTGTGGAAGAACGATTGGCGAACTAGCAGACAGCCCCTGCAATATAAATTAGTTAAATAATATACATATATACAAATATATAAATATAATATATATACATATATATATAATATGATTAAGTATATAACTTACTGTTTTGCTGCGTGTTGCCTGAGGATAATATCAAGAACCCTTAAAGCTTCTTGAGAATTCTCAGATTCCTGACCTCTTAAAGCTTGTGCAATTGCTTGCATTGGAATTTTAGCAGCAAAACTTAACTCCACTTTGAATGTTTTTGATTGATACTGACGACGCATTCTCTTTCTGTCTTTTTCATTCGGGCTCCCATGTTCCGGGCTCCCATGTTCCGGGCTCGTGTTTCCATTATTTCTGAATGTTAAAACAAGTGAGTCAAACGGGTCAAGATCAAGAAAACGGGCCAGTTTTGACCCGTATGATTTTGTACCTGTTGGATGTAACATCTTCCAAGACAACAGTGAACTCAAGCTTGTTTCTTGGTAGTGCACCAACAGTAAACAAACTCTTTTCTCCATCATAAGCAAATTCTTTTCCAGCTAATTCATTACAATAAGTGTCATGCACACGGTCCAGAACTTTCCTTCCTACACCTTTTCCATCAACTGGACGACCATCTTCATAAAAGAGTGCCACCTGTCCCATTTCATAACAACAAATTATCCAACAAAAAACTGGCCCATAATACAACAAAAAAGAAACTAAAACATACACTGTAGTGGAAGAAATGACCGTCAACATTAGACACGTTGACTTTGAAGTGATTAGTCAACAGTTGGACTTTTTGACCCTTGGTGGCTAGCCCACGTCTAGCCATTGGGACCCGCATCACCTTCTTCTTGACTGGTTCAATCACTTGTTCTGGGACCACATCTTCTGGGACAGGTGGCGGCGGTGGGAGTGCCTCAGCTGCTCCATTTCCATCAGTATCCACTGGATCCATCTAAAAATACTGTTTATTATACAATACATTAAAAAAATTAAAATCTTCAACATATAAAAAGGAGACACCAAACAATATTAATTTATTAATCATCATAAAGGTGCAATTTTTTTTAGAATTACAACCATATGTTCTAAAGAAGACATTTACCATTAACCACATAATGTGTGTTACATCTTTGCAAGCTAAATATCCAAATAAAAATTCCCATAAAAATAAAGGACCTAGTAAAGCATAATAAAAGAGCTCTAAAAAGGGTAACCAAACAGTAACCAAAAAGATAAAGTGACTGAGCTAAAAAATCAAATTAAAATAAAATAAAAGTAAAACTGAAAACTAAACTAGCCCAGATAAGGACAATAACAATTTTAACAATCATATCAGGCGTAATTTGTACACATGTGAGCTGATGTGTGTGTTTGTAGAACGTCTAGTAAAAAGATAGGCCGTTTAACAAATAAAAAAAATTGTGAAATGTTTTTTATGGTTAATAAAAATAATTCAAACGGGAAAATTTAAAGTAAAAGTATATCAAGAAATAAAAGGTGTTTATACCATTCTTGAGGTAAAAGGGGTAAAGTGACATAAGCAGAGCATGAATTTAAAAAGTACATCTGAAGCATCTAATAATAAATAAATAATATAAAAAATCAAACTGAACCCATAAAAAAATTAAAAATAAAATACAAAAAGAAGTCTATGCCTCTAAAATCTAATACCATCAAGTAACTGCAAGAAAAACTCCAGATCATGCACAAACAAAATCTATTAATCCTGTTAGGATCAACCAATATATTTTAAAAATAATACAGCATAAATAATTTAGATTCTTCACAAAAACAAGTGTACTTTCCCATCATAACTCCTGCAAAAATGCTAAAATCTCTGAAAATCGTCTTGAAGGAAAGAAGTAAATAATACTAATTCATAGCAGAACAGAACAAAAACTAGTGTACTTTTTCAGATCCAAAATCTGGTATATATCTTCAAACTGTAAAAAAGTAAAAATCAGAGAGCAAGCTACAACTACAGTTTTGATTTCGAGTCAACCAAACCCGTACATGCATAAATTTTCGAGAAATAACAAAAGTTTTCACTAATTACTGTTAAAACCCCTAATTTACATACATAGTTTGAAAAATAGAAGAAAAAAACTCAGATTAAATAACACATTCGCCACCATGATGAACAAAAACCCGCACAAAAACTGTATAATCTTGGTTCGATTTACACAAAACCTACCAACATTGGTTTCATTTTACGGTTTTCAACAAAGAAAAAAAACACTAACAAGAAACAGTTGACCGATTAATGTTATATAACAAAAGAGTATAAAAAATCCACGAATTTTTACCTAAAAATGCGAAGAATGATGAAGAACACGAGCAAAAACCCTAAATTTTGTGAACTCTTCTAGGAGAGAGAAGGGAGAGGATGAAAGTGATGTAGTTTTAGTTGTACGTGTATTTATGGTGAGAGTATAAATTGGATAGTTAACACTCGGTGCCATAATCTTTGTTACCCACAAACATTCAATATTTTATTAATTTTTATACCAAAAAGAAAGTACAACATTTAAGTAGAGGTGATATTTTTTATTTACACACTATAATCATTGTTTAATACTCTAAGTCTCACGAAAAAACTTCTCATTTGTATTTCGCATAAGTTTTTAGGTGATAGTTAGTGGTGGGGTCATTGATAATATTTTTGATTAAAATATAAGATTGAGTTAGAGAGAAAGATAATTAGTGTATATTAGTAGTGGGTTTTTAGTAATAATGGTTTTTTATTGTGTGGAGCCCATCAAAGATGAGAAATGAGAAGTTTTTTTTTGTGGGACAAATATTTATGGCGAAATGAGAAGTTTTTTGTGGGACGGGGTGAGTATTTTTATATAGTTTGAAGTTACACTTATACACTATATTACCAAAGGGCGTTTAGTATTTTAGCCTAGCAGTATGATGTTTAGCCTCATCCTTGAGGTCGGGGGTTCAAATCTCGTCGTGAACATAAATGATAATTAGTAATACATTATGATTTGTTGTTCAAAAAAAAAACTTATATACTATAGTGTATGAATCAAAAGATATGATACACAAATTAATCTTCATGTACAATATAGTTGTTTAAAAAGAAATTTGTCACTGAATATACTATTTTTAAACTTCCGATTTCCGTTTCGTTTAACAATTCGACTAATTACATTAAAAAACCTTCATTTTACAAGTGAGGTGGTCATCTTAGACCTCTGTTCTCCAACTGAAGGAAACTTTACTAATGGCACCGCACTTTGGTTTGTGAATTTTGGTTGAATTCTTCTCTTAACCAAAGAGTTGAGGTGTTTAATTATGTGGGGTCCAATGCAATTTAATGGGATATTTGATATTTATGTGTGTGTATATATTTTGAAGGTGTCAATTTCATTCACTGTTAGGAGTAGTCCTATGTTAAATATAAGCTCAACTGGGTCAAATACTATTTATCCCTATATTGATTTCACATCTTTTTTAGGTTGTTGTAAAGTTTAACATATTTGTTTTATGTAATTAAATAAAATCGACTTTATAAATTATTAATTATTTTCTTTATTGTTAAATGATAATAATAAGGGATATAAATGATTGAAGAATAACTATGAACACGAATTCTAACTTAACCACGTGCAGAGATATGACATATAACAATCAAAATCTCAAGACAAGTATCGATTAACAAATTATGTAGAGTAAATTACATAAATGATCTATGTGATCTTACAACTTCTATGATTTTATCCATATACTTCAAATTTTATTTTTTTTAACCCCGTACTTTTTTATTTCATGATTTTTGTCATAATGGTCTTAAAATTTCATTTATTTCGCCCATTTCAACTCAAAATGACAATAATACCCTTATTTTAATTTAATTTTTTGTTTTGTCCTCAATCGAAGGTATTAATTCAAGATAGCACCGAAGATGGTGGCGTTGCCGGAGATGGTTTTATCTGTGGAGGAGTGATGGAGTTCTCAACGGAGGTTAGGGAAAGAACATTTTCAACTGGGAAGGTTAGGAAAGAACAAAAAGAAAAGAAAAAAATATATAAAAAGGATTAAAATTAATTTAAAAATTCAAAAGATATATTGATAAGGGAAATTTGGTCATTTTAGGTAAAAAGGACGTAAAAATGAAATTTGAAGACCATGGTGACAAAAATCAAGAAAAGTACACGGACAAAAAAATGAGAATAAAGTACAGGGACAAAATCATAAAATTTGGAAGACCACATGGACAATTTTTATAGTTTACTCAATTATCTAATACGAATACAGACATTAAGAATACTACAATCACAATTAATAGTTCTTGAGTAAATCTATGTGTTCACAAGCAAGTTTGAATTTGCTATTTGGGAATATGCCGAATGTGATAATTGAGCATAGGTTCAAGCTTTGTAATTGTGTGCATCAAGTCGTCCATTTATATTAATTGTAGAGACGACACCTAAGGTGATGCACGAATTGTCCACGTCTAAGAATTATATTGCTGTTAAGGATGTTTCATGGTAATACTAACATATTTTTGTTAGATCTGTTGTGTTTTAGTGGGTCACTGAGATCTTTGGAAGATACGCATTGAATTCCTTCTTAGTGACCATTCAAACTTTTGAGTCTTCCTATTTACTTTTATCTTTCTTTGACTACTTCAGTTTCAGTGTCTTAATACTCTTCAAAGTCTCAGCAAACCTCAGTGTCCTTCACTAAGATTGTTGTTTAGTCTTGTGATTCTCTTCAAGACCCAGTGTGTCATTTGTCAAGCACACATTGAATCTACTACCACTATATGAACTATTGATCATACTTTGGTTCTCTATGAGAAATGTGATACTTAAATTTTGTGTGTTCATATAGTGTAACGAGATGATTGAGACTTTGAACATTTGAAACATCATCCTGATCACCATGAATTGAAACTCCTTTAGATTGTTTTCTGACTTTTATCAATTTATTTTTATTAATTCCATATAAGTACTTTGAGTCGCCCAGCACTAAGATAATTAGTAAGATCCTAGCAACTAACATATCGTTTTAAATATCTCACGACAAACAAGTTATAAAAATAATTCATTTTATTATAAAATATTAGAGTCAATAGCATTTAAATTTATTAAAGGTGTTCACGTTTTTGTCACCCTCGAAGTTTTGATGAACATCGTACCAAATCTTAAAGTTGATTTGACCAAAATATGCAATCTAACCTCTACAGACAGATCTTTAAAAACTTTACATCTGTATTAATACTGTGACAAACATGATTAGTTAGTAGTCATCTCATTTACCTAAAAGTTCTAGATATTTTGTTTCAACCAATCAAAACAAATGAGAGTTGATGGATTTTGGTAACAACACAGCAATACCCAATGTAATGTATGCATAAAGTCACAGACTTCATAAAATCATTATAACTCTTGTAAAATTCTAAATTTCTTAATTAATTAGTAAACAAACTGATTTAACACATAGCCAACATGTCTTATATGATAAGTTACATATCAAAATCTTGCACTTGAATATTAAATCATTAAGTGATACTAGAATAATAATAATAATTTATTTATATAACATCAGAAAACCTTTGTTTTCAATCTCAAGAAAATGGTTTTTAACCATAATCCCAGTAGTAAACATTGTCTAATATCTCAAATGGGAACCAATCAAAATCCCCATTTGTTTCTTACACCATGTCTTCCTGAAAACTTAGACCTTTAACTTAATATATATATTATGATATCTAATATAATTAATTACTTAACCAATTTTGTCTTGACTAAGAACACCATAACTGCTGATCTTAGCTCTAACTAGAACCAAACGGGCCCGTTTTGCTGCTTTGGCAACGTGTAATCCGTATTATAAGAAGAAGAGCCAAACATCATCTTGAAACCATCTTGATGAATGTTGTTGAAATTATGAGATTGTTGTTGTAAATGGGTTATGTTAGATTCAAAACCATGATGGAAAAAGTTGTTTTCTTGAAATTGACCGAGAAATGGGTCGGGCTTCCTTTTGTTTTCTTGAAACTGAACACTTGATTGCTGAAGAAACGGGCCGGGCTTTGGGTTGTTTTCTTGAACATTGTTGTCATAAAACGACATAAGATCATTAATCATCTTTTGTCCGTCTTCAGGAACACCAAGAATCGTTAGATCAAAAGGAGATGAAGCGGGCTCCTCCACTAACGGGCCACCACCAATCTTTGGTTGAACAAAGTTGAAGTTAGAAACCCCACCAAACGGGCCTGTTGACCCGTGGGTCCTATAAGGACAATTCATTTGATGATTATCTCTTGCACACCGATCAAGAAACCCGTGAAACGGTTGATTATAAGGACATTTCATGAACTCACAAGTGTAAATCTTGTGGTCAACCACTTCATTAGTTGGAGATGTTTTCCTCTTTCTATCTATCGAACCCGAGTCAACTGTTTGATAGTTGACTAGCCCGATATTGTTCGGTTTGATATCTTGCAAGTCAAAGATGGGTTCGGGTCCATGTTGACCAACTTCAACATCATATTCACCCACATCATCATTAACCGCAAACGAACCGCTCCAGCCCGATGACATAACGGGCGGGCATAACTCAGGGTAAAGTTCTCGGGCCAATGACTCTTCTTGGTTAACCACGGCTAACCATGTTGCACTTTCTTTAGCAGTCATTTTATCTTGTAAACATTTCGATTGTCTCACAAGTTTCCTAATTTTAGCAACATCGGGAAACATATGTTTAATAACCGCCGTCAAAACACCAACTTTCCAAGCTTTTTTCAAATCATGCGGCTTTTTATAAGGTGGCGGGCCCGCTTGATCTTTTTGTAGCCCTAACTGTGGCCACCACTCCTCATTCCCTGTGGGCCACCATGGTGGGGGTACCCCTTTTTCCAAGGGGAACCGCCGCTGTGGTGGGTCACAGTGTTGCATGAGAGCAGATAATAACGACCCGAGAGTTGTGTCTTGAAGTTCTTGTAACGTGTGTGGTGTGGGCCCGATTGAAGTTGTGGGCTCGTTTTCTCCCGGGATTGAGTTAACCGCTTGAAACTTGGCCACGGCTGCGGGCCCGTTTCGGTCAAACCGGACTTTATCTTTCCACCATTCCCGAAGATTATCAGAAGCACCGCTAACGGGCTTCCCTTTTTCGGGTATGATTCCGTACACGAAACCTTGTGCTTTACAAACTTCCATCATTTTCAACATGTATTTCAAGATCCCATCTTGTGCACGTGACATTTTCTTTCGTCTTGCTTGTTCTTGTGATTGTTGTTGTTTGGGTGTATTTATGTTTTCTTTAACATGATTTGATGATTCTTTGAGCTTTTTGAGTTTCATTTTGTCTCTCCACATTCTTCGTTCGAGTTCATCAACATCGATTTCTTCATCGGAGAAATCATCATCCATAACATTTGCTGTTTCGGTTGCAATTTGTGCGTTTTGAGCACAAAATACACTGAGTTGTTCACAAAATCCCATATCATCAAACATAAGCATCTCAAGAATCAAAATTTGCTTTCTACACCCTGAAATAATGAATTACAACCAAAACTTGATCAGGTTACATCTAAAGAAGAATATAAGATCATCATTTTAATCAGATCTGAGTATTAAGTATAAGATCATGAAAAGAGCCAATTAAAATTCAAATTTAAATGAAAATACATCTTCAAATCAGCCCATCAAAATCGTTTCAACAGAAATACTACCTACAAATTACAATCTATTTGATCAAGCCGACTACTAATTCATTACATAAATCCCAAATATTGAAGTCAACCCACAAGAGAAAACACAACCAAACCCAAAACCCATAATTCAAATTTGAATTTTAGAAAATCAAAACCAATTTTAATTGAATTCCAATACCAAAAGTGCAACTTTTTTTTGTATCAACCTCACAACCAATATTGCACACGAATCATAAACTAAAAGTCATCATTCAAGATTCAATTTTTATCAAAAACTCGATCAAACAATATCAAAACACTAACCTTTAAATGAATTTTCTTTCTATTTTCTTCAAGAAACCAATACACAAATTGCAACCTATTTCATAACCCCCACTACAAACTCTGCACATAAATCCCAAACTAAAGTCAACCAACATGATCAAACCCAACAAAACCCATCAATAAAGATCCAATTTTTATCGAAATCAAAATCAAAATCATAAAAAGATGAAAAGACTAACCTTTTGAAATGGGTTTGCTTCTTTTTTATTCAAGAAAAGCTCCTGTTGAAAGTTTATAGAGATGAGAGAGAAAGTATTGTAGAGATGTGTGCAAAATAATTAAATTAAATAATAATATTAATGGGTGATGCAAATATAGGGAAGTGAAAAGTGTCGGCTATTGCTAAAGTAAAGGCAGATGAAACAGATGCGATGGGAATGGAGAAGATAACGTTATTTAATGTTTTATTTGTAACTAAAGTTGGGTCAGATTAATTTAATTTCAAGTATTTAACCATAATTAATGGCGTTTTGTAGAGTAAATTGATGAAAACACGGTGTTGGGGCCGTGTATGTAACCGTAGAAAATGGGGCATTGAAAGTGGCAATGAACATGGAGTTGACAAGAGTTTACCCGACCCAAAATTATTGTGTATTTATTTTTACTATAACGTAATGTTGTTATCATCAAAAAGCGTAAATAGTAGTAGTTTAAGAACCAATTATTGGTGTAAATGTGTAACTAGTTGACAGGATTGTCCTGATTATTTGATTGAGGCTTTAACTAATCAGTAGTAGGGTATCTATGTAATGCGGTGAAGAGTGTCTTGTAAATATATTTAGCGGGGATCATAGTGACGGTGGCGGCGCATAGTGACAGTAATAATTGTGGTGGTGTATGATAGTGGTGGGTGGTAGTGGTCAATAGCATAATATGAGTTCAGTGATTAATAGATATAATATGATACATAGGTAATTTGAGTCAACTAATCAAAATTTATCATAGTAGCTCAGTTGGTTAAACCCCTTGTTAAAACATGAAGGTCACAAATTCGAGTCCTGGGCTGTTAATTTTTCTCTAAACGCAAATATTTCTGAAATAACAAGACTGAAAATTAAGTATTGCTAAATTGAGAATGTCTCCAACGCATTATATATAGTAAAGATGAAGTTTGATGTGGCACTTTTATTATACCTATAATACATTTATGGTAGTAAAAAATTAATATAGTACTGTTCACTCACTTCTTATTGGCTGATTAAACATTTTTTATACCTATAATACATTTATAGTAGTAAAAAATTAATATAATACTGTTCACTCACTTCTTATTGGCTGATTAAACATTTTTTAAATATGCTTAGTGAATGCAGGAGAAAAGAGAGATTTACAAAAAGTTTCAAAACTAACCCAAAAATAGGGGTTATTTTGTAAAAAACTTTTTTTAAATATATGGTGAATGCAGGAGAAAAAAAGTCAAGCAAATGGAGTTTTACAAAAATAGAAATTCAAAACTAACCCAAAAATAGAGGTTATTATGTAAATATGTCTAAACATTTTTTTTTCCACCCCAAATTATTTTCTAATCATCTTATAATTCTAACTTTATTTTAATTTCACTTTTATTTAAAAATAAAATATTGATTTATTTTTTAAAAAGTTCACCACTAAATTTTTTATTGAATTACTATCGGAACTAGTCTAATATTTTCATCATTTTTAAATGCATTATTATATATATATAATATATCAAAAAAGAATTAATATGTGTACCATATTTTTTATGCATACACCAAACAGTACAAATATTATTGTAGTTTACATATTAAAAAATATGGTGTAAAAATCACCCACTATATAAAAAACATAAGATACTTTGGTGAGTCCTATAAAAATATAATTTTACTACATAACTATTATATTAATGTATTAAAAAGATATTAGCTTAATTTGTCGGTTTTTTATAATTAGTTTCATTAAAAATACCCTTTAAACGTTGCTAAAACGTGTTAAATATTATAAGTTTTCATTAGTATCACAATTCGCTTAAGAAAATGAAAGCTATAAAATCCCGCTACAACGTGCAGGTTTAATATTGCTCGTGTGTTACATAACCGTTACCATGGTTATGGTCATCTAGTAGATGTTTATCCACTAAGAGATCAAACACGTGACATCTAAGAATTCATTTAAGAGCTTTTACCACTATGTTATCAACAAATAATTAGTTATGAATACATAATCAGTTTGTATTGTTTTCTTTTGGAAATATAGAAGATTTTAGCAAGAAGCTAGAAAAACAAAAATAGAAAAAGAAAGTTTGGATTGTTTTAAAGAGATCAGGAAAGTAGAAAAATCAAAAGGTTCATTTGAAAAGAAATGATTAAATGTTAAATGAACCGATCGAATGAAGTGAAAATCGCACAATATGCTTTAAACGTTATGTTACTAAAATAGTTTTTTGATATATTGTTTCAACACCTAAAATTTGAGTTCACGAGAGAGAGAAAGAAAGCAAGATACACTTCTTGGTTCGGTTATAATAACATCGACACTTTCGTAGAGTAGAGAAACATGGATACAAAAAATATGTATAGATGTTTTTTCTTCATGGTAACCTAAACTATGTGTAACGACCCGAAATTTGTAAATAAACAAATTTTATAAAAATATGAAAAATAAGGATAAATCATTTAAAGAACGTAGGAATTGGTTCCGTGTCACTTGGACATCGTATGAGAAAGTTATGGACGAAATCATGTCGAAGCAAAGGTTGAAAAATGCAGCCTGGGCTGCATTGCCCAAGATAGCGGCGCTATCTTGGGATAGCGACGCGATTTCTCGCGTTTCCAGAAACTCGAATTAGCGACTACCCTGAACGCTATCCTGAACGCGATTTATCACAGGTGTCAGATAGCGGAGCGATTTCTTGATAGCGGAGCGATTTCTTGATAGCTGAGCGATTTCTTGATAGCGGCGCGATTTCTTGGTCTGAACAGCATTAAAGTCGGGATTTGGCTCATTTAATGTCACCCAAACCCTAGTTTCTCTCCCAACGAGTTTGTATACGTTTTTGAGTGGAAAACATCATTTGGAGCCGATTTCTTCATCAAATCTTGTGAAATTTCACTCCTAGTTGAAGATTAAAGGTATATCTTCACTCTTTGATCATTGTAGCTTTAGATCTATGGATTTTGAGGCTTGGGTTTGAAACCATAGTTCTTGGGTTTGTGATTAATGGTTGAATAAAGGTTGTATACACTTAATAGATGGTATTTTAACAAAGGAAACAAGTGTGTGGTTAAGATTTGTAAAGATCTTAAGTTTTGGTAAAACCTAGGGTGTTGGAAACCATCAAATTGGGGAAAATGGTATTTTGGGTTAATTTGTGATGATTTAAGTTAACCTTGTGATGATTATTGAAATAGGATTTCTACCAAGAGGTTGGAGGTCCACGAGTGGTTTGAGAAAGTGAAGATTTGGTGTTCAAGGAACACATTTGGTGCCTTAATTGCTAAGGTGAGTACGTGTGGACTTTACTGAGTACATAGTCATTGAAATATGTTTTCTTAATTGTGATTTGGTCTATTTGATTAATTGTGTAGACTATTAGTATGTAGAGTTAGTTATATATTATTATGAATATCAAAAAACTAACTTGTTTGATGATTTATGAGATAGCCAAGGGCTTAGATGGAATAACTCGAGAAGTTATGATGAGTGATAGATTGGCGGTGATTCAGGGGATCCCCGGTCACTTTGGGTGGGGCGGATTGGGCATCGACCCATGGACCATCATGTGATAGGAGGCTTGCTAACCGGACGTGATCCGGCTAGAAGTCGGGTAACGGTAGATTGGGCGATTCCCTCTTGCCGTTATCATAAGGCTTATTAAGGCGGGGGATCCCCGATTAATAAGTATGTGAGATGACGGGTTATTTGGAGATGTTCCGGATAACTAGATAGACTTGCTAGGGAGGCAAGAATGATAGAGTCACAATAGGTGGCTAAATGTATGATGATGATATATATATATATATATATATATATATATATATATATATATATATATATATGGTTGAATTAAAATCAGAACCAATTAAGGCTACAGAACCAGCAGAACTCAATCTAAACCATTGATTTTTAAAATGAAATGATCATGGAAGACACATTAATGTATTTGATGAGGGACCCCCAAATATTGGTTTGCATGGATGTCATTCATGCATGTATACATATATGTATATGTTTTCATGTATGTATACATAAGTGTTATCTATACATGTATGTATACATGCATGAATGACATCCATGCAAACCAATATTTGGGGGTCCCTCATCAAATACATTAATGTGTCTTCCATGATCATTTCATTTCAAAAATCAATGGTTTAGATGGAGTTCTGCTGGTTCTGTAGCCTTAATTGGTTCTGATTTTAATTCTACACTATATATATATATATATATATATATATATATATATATATATATATATATATATATATATATATATATATATATATATATATATATATATATATATATACTTCCTCCGTATCAAAATAAGTGACACAAATGTGCTTACACGTTTTTTGAGGTAAAAGATTAAAGTAGAGGTTATAATAGATTAAAGTACATAGTTAGTGGAGAATGGGTCCCACTTTTATTAAATAAAGTGATATTAATGAGTTTTAAAAGTAAAAGTAAGGGTATAAGAGTAATTTTACTTTATTAAAGTAGATAGTTAGTGGGTATGGGTCCCACTATTTTTACCAAATAAGGAAAGTTTTCAAAGTGTGTCACTTATTTTGATACACCTCAAAATGGAAAGTGTGTCACTTATTTTGATACGGAGGAAGTATATGTTTATATATAATGTGATACTTGTTTGTTTTATCGGGGTCTAAACCCATGTAGCTCACGAGACTTTCTTGTCTCACGTACTCCTTGTTTGTTTTGCTATGTACTCAGGTTCGGGATCGAAGATTTAGGTACGCATGGATAGAGATGCGGGACCTAGAATAGAAGAACACTATAGTGGATTTATGCTTAGCTTTGGTTTTGATATATTTTGTAACACCAAACTTTATACTCTGATTTTCATACCAAAGGTTTTTGTAAATCCATATTTTGTAACCGTTCCTCTATTTATAAAAATGATGTATTTTGGTAAAATATTTTGTATTAAAATTTGAGGTGTTACAACTTGGTATCAGAGCTATAGTTTAAGTGAATTAGGTTGGATGACCATCCTAGTCTTAGACTGTAGCCATAGGAATGTAAGATTCCTTGAGATCGATAGGTTGACCTTGAGACTTTATGTTAAAGTTTAGGGTTGAACCTAGGGGACCTATGAAAGTTGATATAATTATGAATATTGAGTCCTATGTGACTAACGGGTTGTGAATGGGGTACTAAATTATTTGATGTCTATCGTATAGACTTGAACGAAAGAAAATGGTGAACACTCGTAGAAATGAAAAGGCTCCACAAGACCAAGGGGATGAGATACCCCGTGTTGAGGTTGTGGTTGAACAAGGAAATCAACCGTCGATACATGATGAATCGGAGGTCGGAGCTAATAAGACTCCGGTAACCATGGCGGATCTCCAAACTATTATTGATCAAATCAAAGGGACGGTGGCCGAAGAAGTGCACCGTATTATGAGAAACCGTGAAAAGTCGGGAAGTGATCGTGAATCCGAAGCTAGGTCGGATGAGAGAACCGGGGGTAGTGGTACCCGAGAGGATAAGTCCTCAACCGGTGGTGGCGGCGATGCTAGGGCAAGGCCCGATGAAAAAGATGGTTGATCTTTTAAGTCTTTCATGGCTTGTAAGCCAAGCGTGTACACGGGTAGTTCCGACCCGAAGGTAACTATGAGGTGGATCCGAGAGACCGAACATGTCATCGGAAGTAGCAAATGTAAGAAAGCCGATATGGTGACGTATGCGTCACAATTGTTGAAAGAAGATGCTATGGTATGGTGGGATATTGTCTATGAAACCCTCGGAAGGGAGGTGGTGGAGAAGATGTCATGGGATGACTTTACCACGAGGTTGAAGAGAAAGTTTTGCCCCGAAAGGGATTTGGAAAAGATGCATGAGAGGTTTGTGACCCTAAAGAAGGGTGATAGGTCGGTTGAGGAGTATTCAAGGGAGTTCACGGGATTGCTCCCGTTTGTTGCAAAAACTTATTTTGAGGAAAGATCGAGGGTAGTCCGGTATGCTTGTGGGCTACCTTGGGAGTACCAATTGGAGGTAAAGAGATCGGTCACACTCGATGAGGCCATTGGTGCCGCCCGGGGTGTGGAAGAGGTAAATGCGGCGAGGAATGCCGAAAGGGCCCATGTGGGCGAGAAAAGGAAATCCGAGAGTGGCTCGGGAACTTACAAAAAGGGAAAGTTCACATCGAATTCTTCCAAGCAAGGAAGTGTTGCCTCATGCAAGAGGTGTGGGAAGAACCATACCGGCGAATGCCGAGGGGATTCGAAGGCGTGCTACAATTGTGGCAAGGTGGGGCATTTGGATCGGGATTGTAGAACCAAGGTGTTTTCCGAGGTGGAGTGTTATTCGTGCCACGATATGGGACACTATAGCAATGTGTGCCCGAAAAAGGGGAGCGAGTCAATGGTGCCCACGGCTCAAAAGAAGGTGGAACCGCCTATAGTGAAGGGGCGTTCCTTCCAACTGATTGGGGAGGAAGCAAAAGAGGTGCACGATGTGGTATCAGGTACTCTACTCATTAATTCCTTGTCAACTCATGTATTATTTAATTCGGGTTCTATTTATTCGTTGTGCCTCACAAGTTTGGTAGAAAGTTGAATGGGATGTCGGGATTGCTAGGTGAGGTCTGTTAAATAGAGGTAGCCAACGGAAAATCTTAATGGTCGAATGTGTTTATAGAAATTGTGAATTTGGAATAGATGGGGAAAAGTTTAGAGTCGATTTATTGCCCATGTGAATAAAGGATTTTGATATGGTTATCGGTATGGATTGGTTGGGTATGCACCGAGTCAAGATATTATGTGATTACGGTTTAATTGTTTGAGTGATTGCACGAGTTGGTGCCTATAGAAATTGGAAATGAGTCGCATGATGTGGAGATTTATTTTGGGAATTGTCTTCCCGGTTAGTTATGTATAAGGAAACATGTATTTTAAAGGATTATAGATAAGTGTGTCGCGTGTAGTAAGGATATAAGGGTTGATGCTATTATGTAGTATCAAAGGGCGAACCACGAGGATGGTAAAGGTGTTCAACCAAAAGGATAGTAGTACAAAGAAGTACTAAGTTTTGGTAAGAATTGTAGTAAGGATGAAAATGTTGGAAATAAAAACCTTGGAAATGAGACGTGAGTATTCGGTGGGAACTCGGATAGGAAATGAAATGTCAATATACGTAAATGGTAAAGAATGGAATGATTAAAGGTATAGCGATGCATTAGAATTAATAAATGGAACATAGGTGGAGAAGAGTAAGTGTCGGGAATGACACATTTTAAAAATATCAAAAATGATTGAGTAAAATTTGACATGTAACCATAACAAAGTTTTGTGACAGGGATGATTGATTCGATATTAAGGGTAAGATAACGATTAGTGACAAAATGTCATAATAATGGTGTGATAGAATATGACATAGTGTAGCGTGAGACTACGATTGGTAAATATATACTTCAAAGTACCGTGATGTATAAAGACGAGAATATGGAATGTTGTGCTAATGGGTGCCGAGTCATGGGTTACAAATGTAGACCGGAGTCAATGGGTTGACTCGAAGATGACCGGGTTGATTGGTGAATTATGGTTAGAGGAATAAATTGGTGGTTACCACGGGGGTGACAAAAGATTTGGAAAGTAGATAATAGGGGAATGAGCCGTTTAAGGGTGATTAGTGTGTAAGAGAAACGGTAAATGGTAATCGGAAATTTTATTGGTTTACCCGCGGGGTACAATGCATGTGCAGTAAGTGATGGCCTTTGAGGGCGTATGATAATGAAAAAGGTAATGTTATATGAAATGTGTTAAGTAGTGACCAGTGGGAAATGTGTTGGATATGAAAGAAAATGATAACGTGATATTATGGAAAATGTGCTAAATTGCATGGTGAATAAATAGACGATAAAATGGGTAAGATAGTGGTAAAGTATATGATGTGAAAAGATGTATACTAGTGAAGTATGCAAGATAGTATAAGAAAGAAAGGATGTGATTAGCTCGGGGGATCCCCGGCTACTATGATGTTCGGGATGGAGTCGGTTGGGCGAATCCCAATGACCCCATTCCGTAATCGGAGGTTTTTCCGGTGAGAGAATAGTGTGAGTCACTTTGGGTTGGAGGTTTTCCGATCACTGTGACAATTTAGATCTTGATGGATTGGAGGTTTTCCAATCGTCTTGATGTGATAGTTAAATTATGGATCGTTGTGTCTGTATGATAATGATTATATATATATATATATGTGTGTGTGTGATGAATATTGAACCACGTGGGTAATGCGTATGGTTATGACTTTATGATAAGTGAGAATGTGGTTAAAATGCGGATCGCATTAGGTCATGTATAGGTATGGGATGCCTACGACTTCTAGAATATGAGTAATAGGATGCTTTTGGAAAGCAATTGTTATTGGGAACCAAGATATGGTCAACTTGTGTGAAATTATTGTATGTGATGCAAAGATGATTGAAATGGTACTAAGTGGTAGTATAAGTAACCAAATGAAGGTTAAGTAATGGTAAATACTAGTATGACCTTAAGTAAAGGTGCGACTCCCGGATTGTTTGGGTAAAAATAGAAATTTTCGGAAAAACGGGAACGATTGTTAAGGAAACAATAATGAGTATAACCGGAAGTGATAAGTCGAGAATAATATCCTGCGAGTAGGGAATTTGTAGATTTGGGGAAAGTATGATTGACTTTATGCAAAGGTCAAGATTAGTCAATGTGTGATTTGGTTGACTTGGTCAAGGATGAGCTTTGACTCTCGTTTCGAATGATTAGCGAATGATGAGAGCATAATGTATCGGTCGTATGTATGTGAAAGGATTAATGGAATAATTAAAAGAATTATAGTCGAATTATGCGACCTTGACCCGTTGGGTGTGTAGAGTTGAATTTGGGAATCGAGTGTATGATTATTGATGGATCATAAATTAAAGGTCGATTGTAATGGAAATGATGATTAATGGAATCTCTAGTGAATAAAGAAATTGTTAAGGTATAGTTGACTTTGTGTTTAAGTCAAAGGTTAAATAATGTTGGGAGGTGGCGACTTGGTCGAAGCTAGACTTTGACATTTGATCTAATCAATTAGCTAATTGTAATGATTGTATCATATCATTGTTATGAATAAAAGGATTTGTTGAAAGATTGAAAGTGTTATGGTCCAATTGTGAAATTTCGACCCGTTTAAGTAATATAAGTTTAAGATTGGGTTTTGACCGTTTGGACCTATCGGGGTTAAGCACATGTTTAAATGTATATAGTGATGGGTGAACTGTAATGAGAAAAGTTCGATTGTGACCAACACAATGGAATTGGAGTAGAATGCTCGGTCAAATATGGATTGGAAATTTCTGAGTGATTCCGAGGACGGAATCCTTTAAAGGGGTGGATAGTTGTAACGACCCGAAATTTGTAAATAAATAATTTTATAAAAATATGATAAATAAGGATAAATCATTTAAAGAACGTAGGAATTGGTTTCGTGTCATTTGGACATCATATGAGAAAGTTATGGACGAAATCGTGTCGAAGCAAAGGTTGAAAAATGCAGCCTGGGCTGCATTGCCCAAGATAGCGGCGCTATCTTGGGATAGCGACACAATTTCTCGCGTTTCCAGCAGAAACTCGAATTAGCGACTACCCTGAACGCTATCATGAACGCGATTTATCACGGGTGTCAGATAGCGGCGCGATTTCTTGATAGCGGCGCGATTTCTTGGTCTGAACAACATTAAAGTCGGGATTTGGCTCATTTAATGTCACCCCAAAACCTAGTTTCTCTCCCAACGAGTTTGTATACGTTTTTTAGTGGAAAACATCATTTGGAGCCGATTTCTTCATCAAATCTTGTGAAATTTCACTCCTAGTTGAAGATTAAAGGTATATCTTCACTCTTTGATCATTGTAGCTTTAGATCTATGGATTTTGAGGCTTGGGTTTGAAACCCTAGTTCTTGGGTTTGTGATTTATGGTTGAATAAAGGTTGTATACACTTAATAGATGGTATTTTAACAAAGGAAACAAGTGTGTGGTTAAGATTTGTAAAGATCTTAAGTTTTGGTAAAACCTAGGGTTTTGGAAACCATCAAATTAGGGAAAATGGTGTTTTGGGTTAATTTGTGATTATTTAAGTTAACCTTGTGATGATTATTGAAATAGGATTTCTACCAAGAGGTTGGAGGTCCACGAGTGGTTTGAGAAAGTGAAGATTTGGTGTTCAAGGAACACATTTGGTGCCTTAATTGCTAAGGTGAGTACGTGTGGACTTTACTGAGTACATAGCCATTGAAATATGTTTTCTTAATTGTGATTTGGTCTATTTGATTAATTGTATAGACTATTAGTATGTAGAGTTAGTTATATATTATTATGAATATTAAAAACCTAACTTGTTTGATGATTTATGAGATAGCCAAGGGCTTAGATGGAATAACTCGAGAAGTTATGATGAGTGATAGATTGGCGGTGATTCGGGGGATCCCCGGTCACTTTGGATGGGGCGGATTGGGCATCGACCCATGGACCATCATGTGATAGGAGGCTTGCTAACCGGACGTGATCCGGCTAGAAGTCGGGTAACGGTAGATTGGGCGATTCCCTCTTGCCGTTATCATAAGGCTTATTAAGGCGGGGGATCCCCGATTAATAAGTATGTGAGATGACGGGTTATTTGGAGATGTTCCGGATAACTAGATAGACTTGCTAGGGAGGCAAGAATGATAGAGTCACAATAGGGTGGCTAAATGTATGATGATGAGATATATATATATATATATATATATATATATATATATATATATATATATATATATATATATATATATATATATATAGGGTCGAATTCCATACAGAACTCATATTATTTACAGAACTGGTAGAACTAATTTCAACCAATCAGAATTTAGTAGATTAATTTCTGATTATTTAATTCATTTAATGGTCTGAGGGTAGTTTTGACATTCTACATTTTTATTTTTTGTTTCCTTTTTTATAAATTTCCTAATATTTAGGTATTAAATTAAATTTAGAACTTTTTAGATACACGTATGTTATGTTTACAGATCTACATATATGTATAGGTACAAAATAACACTTATGTATCTAAAAAACACTTATGTTATTTTACGGTTATTTTAACCAAATAAAAAAAAAGTCTGATATAACAATAAAAAATGCTGAATAATATATATGTACAAAATAACACTTATGTATCTACAAATAGTGAGTATCATACATGCACAAATAACACTGAAAAACACATATGTAGAACACAACACCTATTTATCCGAGCGTTAACAGTTAACATTTAAGAACATCTATGTACAAAACTTCTTCATCGGTGTCCTTTTTATCATCAACGAATTTTTAAGTTATTATCTTCTTCAATTGAAATTGGTTCCGTAATCTTTGAATCTTGCAACAAATGATGTATCATTACTTTACTTCAGACATGAATGTTGCAACCAAAAACCTGGAAATTGAGTAATTATCATGTTAGAATGCCGAAATCCGAATATATTCTAAAAACAACAATCTCAAAGTCAAAATTAATCCAAAGTTTGGTCTACTTATTAAAGCACTTACAACAAAATTGAGCTAATAAACTTCAAAAGTCAAAATATTTCAATTTAGCTCTACAGTCAAATACATGTATGTAACAAATATATATATGCAAATAATGCAATTATCGAGCTATTGACCAGTTAGTATATACCAGATATGCAAATACATGTATGTAACATATACATGTATGTAATAGATACAAGTATGTAACATATACATGGCTACTTGAGAGCACGTACCAACAAAAAACTTGATTTAATTATCTATCTTGTCATTCATACACAATTTTAAATACATAGATATCAAAACCAATCATTTGGAACAATATCTTGACATTTACACATTAACTAATAAAAACTAATAGAAGTTAGCATGAAACTCACAAAGGAAAGGGAATTCTAACAGCAGGCATATATACCTTATGGATTGCATCTCTATTATGTCTATGATCAAATCACATAAGAATTCCAATAACACCCAAAACCATTTTAATTTTCATTTGTGTCAAGATTTTCTTTCATCCGGTAAGAATTCCAATTCCACTAACGCCATTAAATATTTAAATCCTTGGTTTTTAACTGATTTAAAAATAAAATTAAAAACTCAAACCCCAAGAAATCAAATATCAAACAACGAATCACTATTTGCTCACTTCCAAACATACCATAATGCAGACGCACAATTTACATTTTTGATTAATTAGAAATCAATTTTAATTTTAGGATGTTAATACCTTTTGCATGTTTTAATAACTTCAGGCATGTCCGACTCTAACTTTACCACCGGATCTACCACCATCTTTGCCGACTACAACATCCTCGTCTACAGCAGCTACTTCACCATCGAATGATTTTAGTTTTAAAGAATAAATGGTGGCTAGGGTTTCAATGGGAGAAAATATACGGTTGGAGAGAGAAAGGAATAGATAAATAAGGTTTTTAAAAACAGAGATAGAGAAAATAGGGGAACGGTTTTTAGTGTTTATTTATTTTATTTTTTTATATTCTTATTATACCTATTTTACCCTTTTTATTTATTTATTACCTAAAATAATATTGATTTATTTACGAAAATAACATCAATTGATCTTAACCGTTAATTTTAAAATTGAATGGTTTGAGATCGAGTTCTACGGGTTCTGTATGGAATCCTTCACTATATATATATATATATATATATATATATATATATATATATATATATATATATATATATATATATATATATAGTGAAGGACTATATTGAGAACCCTGATTTTAAAAAGAACTCTGAGAACTTTTTATTAGCCAATTTGGGCCATTGGATTTAAAAGTAATGGTTAAGATTAATTATGGCGAAATGGTAAATAATACAAACTATTTTATAGTAAGAATTAAATAAAAAAGGATATATTGGTAATTGTGAAAACAAAATAAAATAATAAAAATTAAAAAGAAATGTCATTCCACGTTTTCCTCAACTACCTTATTTACCCGAATTGAAAATGAAACCTAAAAAATACAGATCTCTCTATCCCACTCAAAAGCACTGCCGCCTCCTCTCCTCCACCAACCGGCGCCTCCTCTCCTCCAGCACTTCAACAACTACTCATGTTCCGCCACAGCCCCACCAAATCTCAACTCATAGGAGTCTTCACATAAACCATAATTCACAGATCCAGAACCCTAATTCGTCGAGGCAGCCACCCGGCCTCCGTCTAACACCTCGTTGAGATTCTGTGTTCGTCGAAGTGGTTTAGCCGACGCGAAGTTGTAGGTGGAACAACCGGTAAGTTTTGTTAAATTATAGGTTATTGGGGAGAATTATTCAAAAGCTCGATAATGTTTGGTGAATCCATTAACTGATTTTATTTTAACATTAATTTTATTAATTAATTAATCAATGATTTTAACTGATGGTGGAGGCGATGGCTTCATAGATCTTCGTATGCTTCCGTACATTCAAGATTGTGTTCTCTCAAACACTATATATATAATGTGCTTTAGGCGATGGCTGAAATACGAGATTGTGTTCGGAGATGGTGTAATTCTATCGGTAGTAAAAATGTTTAAAGAAAGGAAAACTCAGACGCTAAATCATCCAAAATCATCTTCTAGAAACCTCTAAGCATTTTTATTGTTTGTTTACATTTTGGTGATTCTTGTATTTATTTGTTAATCGGATGGAGTAAAAAGTTTTTAATTATAAAAATGTTTTAATTTTAGGAAGAATATCGAAGTTATTTTTGTTTTAGGTGATATAAGTGAGTTTGTATATATGTGATTTCATTAAGGTAATGTAAGTGTTTTTGTTTGGATTTAGTTTGTTTGATGTTTTGCGGCGAGTGGCTCAAGGAGCATATATTTGATTTTAACATTGATGTAAACTCTTTTGCTAAAGAAGGTGATAGAGATGAAGGTGTAGATTTTTTTTTTTTCAAAAAGTAGGTGATAGACATGAATGTTATTTTGATACATATATGTTGTACATGAATATTATTTAGATACATATATGTTGTCTTTGAATGTTATTCAGTTTCTTTTAATGTTTTTAGTAAAGTAGATGATTTATTTGGGTAACATGAGTTTTATTAAACAAAATGACAATAATTAATTTTCAAAAATAAAGCCTTAACTTTATAGCGTAAAAACATATATGCACAACCGTCTCGACATATATGTACAACCTATATGTATAAATACAAAAAAAAAAAGAAAAACATATATGTACGAACAGCTCGAAAAAAATACAAAGTGATAATAAATTTTCAAAAATAATTCCTAAACTTTAGGAAATTTTCAAAAAAGGAAATAATTTTTTTTTGTAAAATGTCATAAATACCCCTGAATAATTAATATGAATTAAATAAATCAAAATTAATTTAATAAATTCTGATTGGTTAATAAGAGTTCTCAGAGTTCTTTTTGAAATCAGGGTTCTCAATATAACTCGACCCTATATATATATATATATATATATATATATATATATATATATATATATATATATATATATATATAATGTGATACTTGTTTGTTTTATCGGGGTCTAAACCCATTTAGCTCACGAGACTTTCTTGTCTCACGTACTCCTTGTTTGTTTTGCTATGTACTCAGGTTCGGGATCGAAGATTTAGGTACGCATGGATAGAGATGCGGGGCCTAGAATAGAAGAACACTAGAGTGGATTTATGCTTAGCTTTGGTTTTGATATATTTTGTAACATTAAACTTTATACTCTGATTTTCATACCAAAGGTTTTTGTAAATCCATATTTTGGAACCATTCCTCTATTTATAAAAATGATGTATTTTGGAAAAATGTTTTGTATTAAAATTTGAGGTGTTACACTATGCAAATGCAATGAGAAGAAGATGGAAAGGAAAGAGATATATAATGGATGGCGTAGAAATAGATAAACTAATAAACCAGGAGGAAAAATCATAGACATAGACCAAAATGTACATGTTTTGAGTATGATCGGGGCATCAAGGGAACTTTTTAATCTTCTAAGTTTTAACATGATGTTTTGGAATCATTGTGGTTTTATGTCCCACAACAATTCAAATTGTTTTAAAGTTGCAAAATAAGAAAGATTTTCTCAATATATGATCCACTTGTTTTGTTGGTATCCTAGATTCTGACTCACACTACGAGCCGATTAATCGCAGTATGATATCTCGCTTTGTGGATAGCTTAAAGTCGACGTGGATGAACCTCCGTAACCACAAGGGTTATTTTTGTTGATAATGGGGGCTGGGCTTTAAACCTCATGAGAATTTTACTATTTTTTGGACATCAAGTTTTATCACTAGATTACCACCTTTGTGGTTGATATATTCCCCTTGTTATTCGGTGCAATATTAACATGATTAATTGGAACAGAAAATGGGAAATTTGAGAAAGAATGAAACGAGTATATTTTATGGCGAGACATCTTTGTTTCAACATACTTTTAATGAATCATTTGCACTCTACAAATGTTATAACCAATTGTTAGTAAAACAATTTAAGGGTCATATAAATTGTTGGTGTACATGTCTAATATATATCATGGATGAATCAAATGATAACGTCCAAATAATGACGTTAGGGCTAGGATTACTTATATATACAATTGTCATAGACAATTCACTGTTCACAAGGGTTTTTAACATAACCAGATAATAAAGTCGTTTTGATTCGAAAGGAAATCAATAAAAGAGTTTTGTCCAAGTGGTTTTCTTGGACTTGATAAGGTCATAACTCATACTACTTGGTAGACCGAAGCTCGATTCTTGCTTTCCTCCATTTTTT
Source organism: Calendula officinalis (assembly GCA_963853835.1). Lineage (NCBI taxonomy): Eukaryota > Viridiplantae > Streptophyta > Magnoliopsida > Asterales > Asteraceae > Calendula > Calendula officinalis. The sequence goes on along the minus strand of OY970824.1, from coordinate 68,714,410 downwards.
TGGATTTTTTTTATTATTGATGCTACTTTAAATTACAAAATGACCTCCTACACTTAAAAGATTAAAAAATAACTTGATATTCTTTTAATACGACCTTCATTTAGTTTTCAATAATTATTTTTAAAATCTATATATTTTAATCTATACTTTTAACCTCATTTAAATCTAACAAAAGCTCAGCCTTAATCTTTACGTAATTTAAATTCGCAGCAACGCGCGGATAACAAAAATCCTCGTTAGGCTACAATTACAACCATTAATAATTTCGATTAAAGGTACTAATCTAAAAGAGTGTAATGAGCCAATCGATGGATTAAAATCCTAAACCAATATGAAACATGTATATTATACACACTACTAACCGCTATAAATAGAGCTCACAACCAATTACAGGTTTGGATAGGATTTTCTCCCTCTCTATTACTTCTCACTCTCTCCCTCAAAACCGATGATGAAGGAACTCTAGATTGGATCTGAATCTGAATCTAATCTAGAGGTGGTGTATGTATCAAAAAACGTGATACAATTTAACAGTATAGAATCGTCACCTGGGGGAGTGTACGTAATACTCTTTCAGTCCAACTCATCACCAAACGATCATTTGATCCCTTGGACCTTTCATACCAGCCCATCGGAAATATGTAACAACATTTGTCACCATCCGTGGGAACATAACTTATTTGTCTCGTGTTCTCATAATTTCACTTCCAAAATGAGAAAAAAAGATGAAGCATATGAATAGTCTTATGTGGTACTAAAAGTGAAAATGTTCAAGGTAGTCAATTAATTTTATCTAGTCTCAAGGGATATTTATTAGCCCTTGGATCAAGAAAAATTAATGGTCAAGATCAAGATTCAAAACCACCACCACTACTACAAGCACATGTGCTTCTCTGGCGGCCGGAGACGGCGGCCGGCAGCGGCGGACCTGCTCCCTAAATTGATCCCACGTTATACTGTTAATGGTTTCCTTTGGTAGGCGTTCAACCAAAGTATCCCACCAATTCATAGCACCACCGGTTAATTTACGGGTTGCATACATCACCCTAAATTTGTCTTCACAACCTCACGCATCCAAAGTTCTATCCATCTCCCTCAACCAATTCATTGTAACATTTGGATCTCTACTACCACTGAACTCGGGAGGTTTACAGTCAAGGAATTGTTTAAAGGTACAAGATGGTTTCATGAATTGGTATGGTTGGTTCGGGAATTGAAATTGTGGCAAACCTTGACTAGGATAAAAATATTGTGGTTGTGACATCATGGGTTGAGGTTCCGATGAGGTTGACATATAAGGAGCTGTCAAGGTAAAGGCCGGGGTTGTGGGAAATTGCATTGTCGGGGTGGATAGTTCAGGGTTGGACATAGGAGGGAAATTTGGTGTTTGGGTATTTTGGTTTTGGTTCATGCCATCAACAATACTTTGGAGATGCTCTAACCGGCTTTCCATTCTCAAAATGCAATCTTCCTTTTCTGCATTTACATCCCTAGATGTACCCGTGACTTCCGGTTCAGGCTACGTTGGGGTTATCAACTGGTTGGGATCGGTATCGGCCATTATCTGTAATAAACACAACATCTCACGAACCGTTAGTCTAAACCGTTAGTACCTACCATACTAACTCCTATCAAACCACAGTTCATATTCACTTAACTAATCCCTTCACTTAAGGAAGTATGACCAACTCGAGCCAAGATTTGGGAATGGTACACCAAAATGTGCAACCATCGCCAACCCGAGGCTCTGATACCAAATTGTAACACCACAATCTTAGAGCCATTTTTTTTTTAAATATGCATACGGAAGCGAATTAAGAAATACCATAACTCCTACTTATTACACAACATAAAAACCATTTACATATTAACTGAATATATAAAACATTTAAGGTGTTACTGAAAACGGGCTCGACTTGGTTTACAAAATCAGAGTACGGTCAGACTTCCAAAACCCGACTCTAGTCAAGCTAAATCCACAACCTGAAAAGAGTCAACAAATGAGGGATTAGCACAAAGCTAAGTGAATAGAAATAACAAATATTTTGCATAACCACAACAAATTAGAGACAAGAGAAATCAATCTGGAAACCCGTCCAAACTTCCACAAGCAATTGGACGTTAATAGAGTATCGGCGGACTTGCGCAGAACCTACAACTGTTGTTGGCCGAACAACAATTTACCGATGGCTACTTTACTATTGGCACGGTAGTCCCCCCTAACGGAACACATCCGTAGGAGTCCGAGCACCCCATCCAATAGTAACGAAGCCTAGCCAAAACCCACTCATAGCTAAACTCTAGAAAAACATGTGCACATACTACCATTAACAATCCCACAATTAATGGTACCACTGGAAAATTACTAAAAACCAAGAAAAATGAATTTTCCCAAAACCAGCCAAGATAGCGCCGCTATCCGAGATAGCGTCGCTATCTTTCCAGAAGATAGCGCCGCTATCCAAAGATAGCCCCGCTATCTGCCAAAAGATAGCGTCCGCTATCTCAATACCAAACGCTATTTCGGACCGCTGTTCAGTTTTCCAAAAACGAAGCAGAGATAGCGCCGCTATCTTAGAGATAGCGCCGCTATCTCTCCCAGACCAGCCAAAATGCTGCATTTTTCTCCTACAAGTCTACCATACCAAAACCTTTGTACATCACACAAGAAGAAGGTTAAATCCACTCACATTTGCTTCCTTTTAGTACCGAGCTCAGTAATCTTATATCATTGAGGCTCCTTCCCTTTTCTTGTACAAAACGAACACCGAATTAGTCACCCGAAATCACTAATTTTTGCAACAAGTAATATAGGTCAAGACCACATCTTTATGCAACAATTTGCAACTAATTACTTGTATTCCAACACACATCAAATACTAAGGTCTACAACTTCATCAAGACAATCCACTATGCAATTTTAACCAAGTTGCACATACTAGGCCCAAACGGGTCAAAAACAAGAATAATGAATCAGGAATCTACACAGCACATTTTCTGTCTATCCCGAGCCGCCTTCAACTTTTCACGGGCTATTGCCACTTTATCGGCTGTCATCTGAACAATCTCGGGACCCGCAAACTGTTTTTCTCCCGCTTCTAACCAACACGTGGGAGTTCTACACCGTCTACCATACAACATTTCATACGGTGGCATACCGATACTTGAATGATAAGAGTTATTATAAGCAAATTCAATCAAAGGAAAATGAGAATCCCACGATCCACCATATTCTAATACACAAGCCCGCAACATATCTTCTAAAGTTTGAATAGTTCTTTCAGATTGACCGTCTGTTTGTGGATGATAAGCCGTGCTCAAATTCACCCGTGTACCCAATTCTCTTTGTAAACTTCTCCAAAAGTTAGAAACAAACCGAGGATCCCGGTCGGATACGATAGATAACGGGATCCCATGTCGGGAAACTATCTCATCAATATACAATTTAGCCAACTTATCAAGTGATGCGGTTTCGTTCGTGGCTAAAAAGTGGGCACTTTTTGTTAATCGATCGACTATAACCCAAATCATATCATGGTTTCTCGGTGTACAGGGAAGCTTGGTGACAAAATCCATTGTTATGTTCTCCCACTTCCATTCGGGTATTTCCAATTGCTTTAACGACCCGTACGGCTTTTGATGTTCGGCTTTGAATTGGGCACAAACATGATATTTCTCAACAAAATGAGCAATATCCGCCTTCATAGTAGGCCACCAATACAAGGCTTTCAAATCATTGTACATTTTTGTACTACCCGGATGAATGGCCAAACGTGACTTATGAGATTCGGTCAAGATTACATCCCGCAAACCCCCAGTTAGAGGCACCTAAATTCGAGACCGAAACACTTTCAACCTTCGAGTATCTTCCACCAACTCGTCTTTCTTCTTTTTCATAATTTCAGATTCTAAATTTTCATCTTTCAAAGCCTCTATTTGGCAAATTCTCAACCGGTCAACGAGATCGGACACGATCTCCACTCGCATAAATTGAATAACTTTTGGCGATTCCTTACGGCTTAAGGCATCGGCCACTACATTGGCTTTCCCCGGATGATATCGAATTTCACAATCGTAGTCTTTTATGAGCTCTAACCATCTTCGTTGCCTCATATTCAAGTCTTTTTGTGTGAAGACATATTGGAGACTTTTATGATCGGTACAAATAATACACTTGGTTCCATAAAGGTAATGTCTCCACAATTTTAATGCAAAAATTACCGCCGCGAGCTCTAAATCATGGGTCGGGTAATTCTTTTCATTGGGTTCAACTGACGCGAGGCATAAGCAATCACCCGGTCTCTTTGCATTAATACACAACCCAAACCCGCAATAGATGCATCACAATAAACTATAAAATCATCAGAACCTTCGGGTAATGTAAGTATTGGGGCATGGCACAATAACTCCTTTAAGGTTTGAAACGCCTTTTCTTGCTCATTACCCCACCGATACGGAACATCTTTTCGGGTCAACTTTGTTAACGGGCTAGCAATCTTTGAAAAATTCTTTATAAACCTTCTATAATACCCAGCCAACCCCAGAAAGCTCTTAATCTCAGATGGAGTTTTTGGGACACTCCAATTCATCACCGCGGTTATCTTCGATGGGTCAACTTTCACCCCGTCTTGATAAATCACATGCCCCAAAAACTGCACTTCTCGGAGCCAAAACTCACACTTCGAGAACTTAGCATAAAGTTGTTCCCGTCTCAAAGTGTCTAAAACTTGCCTCAAATGACTTTCATGATCTAACTCGTTTTTGGAATAAATAAGTATGTCATCAATAAAAACAATCTCAAACTTATCAAGGAACGGTCGACATACCCGGTTCATTAGATCCATGAATATTGCGGGGGCATTAGTCAAACCGAAAGGCATGACTAAAAATACATAATGACCATATCTTGTTCGAAACGCGGTCTTAGGAATATCGTTTTCATGAACCCAGACTTGATGGTAGCCCGACCTTAGGTCAATATTTGAAAAATACGAGGCCCCTTGTTGTAACACCTCAAATTTTATAACAAGATATTTGGCCAAAATAAATCATTTTCATTAAATAGAAGAACTATTCCCAAAATATGGATTTACAAAAACCTTTGGTATGAAATCAGAGTATAAGTTTTGGTGTTACAAAATATATCAAAACCAAAGCTAAGTTTAAATCCAATCTAGTGCTCTTCTATTCTAGGCCCCACATCTCTATCCATGCGTACCTAAGCCTTCGATCCCGAACCTGAGTACATAGCAAAACAAACAAGGAGTACGTGAGACAAGAAAGTCTCGTGAGATGCATGGGTTTTTGACCCAATAATAACAAACATCATATAGTAAGTAAACACACAAGTATGCACCTCGTCCACCTATCTAGTCACCCTATTGTGACTCTATCAATCTTGCTTCCGTAGCAATCATGTCTAGTTATCGGGTTGTCCCCGAACTAACTAGAACCACATTAACTTATTAACCGGGGATCCCCCGCATTAATAAGCCTCAAGGTAAAGGTAAGAGGGAATCGCCCAATCTACCAATACCTGCCTTGCTCGCCGGACTATCTCCAGTTAGCAAGAATACAATCATGGAATGGGCCGATGGGGATCCGCCCAAATGATCCCCATTCCATATTCTCATGACCGGGGATCCCCCGCATCATCACATCATCTCACTTGCCATAACTCAACAGTTATTCCAATCAAGCCTTAAGCTATCACATCTATCATCAAACATGTTAGTTAACCACTATCAATAGTGTTAAGCTAACTCAACACAATAAGTCTACACACATAATCAAATAAGCTAAATGCAAGTAAATGGAACACATTTCTATAGCTATGTACTCAGTAAAGTCCACGCGTACTCACCTTAATAATATGATGCTCCAACCGTGTTCTTGACACCCAATCTCTTGCTTCACAATCAATCAACCTTCCAAGGCTTCACCAAAAGCCTAATATAACAATCACAAGTTGTTCAACATCACATTCTACTAATAACGTGTCCATCTATCTTTAGATAACACTTACTAACACATTTCCCCCAATTATGGTGACTTACAAAACTCTAGGTTTAACCAACCCTTAAGATTCTTACAATCTTAACCATACACTTGATTCCTTTGTTAAAATACCATATATTAAGTATATACAACCTTTATTTCACCATTAATCACCAACCCAAGAACTAGGGTTTCAAACCCTAGCTTCAAGATCCATAGATCTTGAGCTACAAAGATGAAAGAGTGAAGATATACCTTTAATCTTCAACTAGGAGTGAAATCTACCAAGCTTTGATGAAGAAATCACCCAAGAACAGCCTTAATGCTCGAAAATCGTCAAGAGAGAAAACTTGGGTTTGTGTTTTGCATTTATGGCTGAAATCCCGAATTTAATGCCTGGTCAGAAGAGTTCGCGCCGCGAACCTGATGTTCGCGCCGCGATCTATGCGTGCCGCGAACTATTCCCGATCGTGAGTTGGCCGTGAACTTGATCACCAAAAGTCCCAACTCTCTGCCTCAAGTTCGCGAACGCGAACTATAGTTCGCGCCGCGATCTCCTTGGTGCAGCAGGGCTGCAACTTTCGACCTTTGTCTCTACTCGGTTTTGCTCATAATTTTCTGATACGGTGTCCAAATGACACGAAACCAATTTCCACGTTCTTTAAACGATTTATCCTTATTTATCATATTTTTACATAATTTATTTATGTACAATTTTCGGGTCGTTACACTTGTAACTGATCAAACAAATCATCTATACGCGGTAACGGATACTTATTCTTAACTGTTCGCTTATTTAATTCCATGTAATCAATGCACATTCTCAATGTGCCATCTTTCTTTTTAACAAACAATACCGGTGCACCTCAAGGTGATGAACTCGACCTGATAAAACCCTTATCTAGTAATTCCTGTATCTGATTCATCATTTCCCGAATTTCTGACGGTACCAATCTGTACGGAGCCTTGGCTACGGGACTGGCTCCCGGAACCAAATCAATTTTAAATTCTACCTCCCGAACGGGAGGTAACCCAGGCAGCTCATCGGGAAAGACCTCCGGGTATTCCGATACCACCCGGACGTCTCTAACAACCTGCTTTTCTTTTCTGACATCAATGGCATAGGCAAGAAACGATTCACACCCTTTAGCAAGAGATTTTCTGGCTTTCATATATGAGATAATAGAGAGAGATACATTAACCCGATCCCCACGGGCCACTACTTGTGTCCCGTCAGGCAATGGAAAGGAAATTAATTTCTTATCACAATTAATTAATGCTTTATTTAAACTAAGCCAATCCATTCCAAGGACCACATCAAAACCAGATATTGGCATTAACAATAAAAACATATTAAAACATGCCCCTTCAATATCAATATTTACTCCAGTCACAGATGTTGTGACCGGAACCACATAACCATCAGCTACCTCCACTTCCAATGGAGTAGTTACCACAGATGTAGGCAATATCAACTTAGCATGAAAATCCACAGAAATAAATGAGCGATTAGCTCCAGAATCAAACAACACACGAGCATCAATGTTATTTATCGGGAACATACCGGTAATGACATCGTCAGTAGTGGTAGCCTCTTCAACCGACATCCTAAATGCTCGGCCCTCTGGTGTAGGACGATTCTTCCTCTTCTGAGGAGATGATGCCACCGATCCCCCAACCGACCCGGATCCCGAACCCGATCTCCTTTCTGATGGGCAATCACCGGCCAGGTGACCCTCTTTATAGCAGTTCCAACATACACTCCGGGGAAACGTACACTTACCCAAATCATGCCCATATTGACCACATCTAACACAACGCATTGTTTGTGTAGTACATGCACCGTTGTGAGAAGATCTGCACCTAGCACACCATTGTGCTTTCTGACCCGAATTATTTCCCGACTGTTTACGGTTTGAGCTTGTATACCTTTGATTCCCTTGACCTTTCTTAGTTTGTTGGGAACCCGATTGTGTGGACTTAAACTTTTGATACCCCGTTCTTTCTTTATTCGCCCAATCGGGGGTATTCAAATAACCTTCAGCTGCCTTTGCAAACTCAAAGGCTTGTGACAAGTTTGTTGCAAGTCTAGCCACACCTCGGTATTCAGGCCGTAAGGATTGAATAAAATGTTTTATTCTGGATGGCTCAGGCACCCACTGTTGTACAAATCTCAGCTTCTCATTAAACTGCTCTATCAAATCATCTACCGACATCCTCTCCGTCATTCGCAAATTTAAGAATTCCAATCGAATCCTATCCATCTCAAATGAATTACAGTAACGCTTGCAAACCTGCTCCCTAAATTGATCCCACGTTATACTGTTAATGGTTTCCTTTGGTAGGCGTTCAACCAAAGTATCCCACCAATTCATAGCACCACCGGTTAATTTACGGGTTGCATACATCACCCTAAATTTGTCTTCACAACCACATGCATCCAAAGTTCTATCCATCTCCCTCAACTAATTCAATGTAACATTTAGATCTATACTACCACTGAACTCGGGAGGTTTACAGTCAAGGAATTGTTTAAAGGTACAAGATGGTTTCATAAATTGGTATGGTTGGTTCGGGAATTGAAATTGTGGCAAACCTTGACTAGGATAAAAATATTGTGGTTGTGACATCATGGGTTGAGGTTCCGATGAGGTTGACATATAAGGAGCTGTCATGGTAAAGGCCGGGGTTGTGGGAAATTGCATTGTCGGGGTGGATAGTGCAGGGTTGGACATAGGAGGGAAATTTGGTGTTTGGGTATTTTGGTTTTGGTTCATGCCATCAACAATACTTTGGAGATGCTCTAACCGGCTTTCTATTTTCAAAATGTAATCTTCCCTTTCTGCATTTACATCCCTAGATGTACCCGTGACTTCCGGTTCAGGCTCCGTTGGGGTTATCAACTGGTTGGGATCGGTATCGGCCATTATCTGTAATAAACACAACATCTCACGAACCGTTAGTCTAAACCGTTAGTACCTACCATACTAACTCCTATCAAACCACAGTTCATATTCACTTAACTAATCCCTTCACTTAAGGAAGTTTGACCAACTCGAGCCAAGATTTGGGAATGGTACACCAAAATGTGCAACCATCGCCAACCCGAGGCTCTGATACCAAATTGTAACACCACAATCTTAGAGCCATTTTTTTTTTAAATATGCATACGGAAGCGAATTAAGAAATACCATAACTCCTACTTATTACACAACATAAAAACCATTTACATATTAACTGAATATATAAAACATTTAAGGTGTTACTGAAAACGGGCTCGACTTGGTTTACAAAATCAGAGTACGGTCAGACTTCCAAAACCCGACTCTAGTCAAGCTAAATCCACAACCTGAAAAGAGTCAACAAATGAGGGATTAGCACAAAGCTAAGTGAATAGAAATAACAAATATTTTGCATAACCACAACAAATTAGAGACAAGAGAAATCAATCTGGAAACCCGTCCAAACTTCCACAAGCAATTGGACGTTAATAGAGTATCGGCGGACTTGCGCAGAACCTACAACTGTTGTTGGCCGAACTAACAGTTTACCGATGGCTACTTTACTATTGGCACGCTAGTCCCCCCTAACGGAACACATCCGTAGGAGTCGGAGCACCCCATCCAATAGTAACGAAGCCTAGCCAAAACCCACTCATAGCTAAACTCTAGAAAAACATGTGCACATACTACCATTAACAATCCCACAATTAATGGTACCACTGGAAAATTACTAAAAACCAAGAAAAATGAATTTTCCCAAAACCAGCTAAGATAGCGCCGCTATCCGAGATAGCGTCGCTATCCAAAGATAGCGCCGCTATCTGCCAAAAGATAGCGTCCGCTATCTCTAATACCAAACGCTATTTCGGGCCGCTGTTCAATTTTTCAAAAACGAAGCAGAGATAGCGCCGCTATCTCCCCCAGACCAGCCAAAATGCTGCATTTTTCTCCTACAAGTCTACCATACCAAAACCTTTGTACATCACACAAGAAGAAGGTTAAATCCACTCACCTTTGCTTCCTTTTAGTACCGAGCTCAGTAATCTTATATCACTGAGGCTCCTTCCCTTTTCTTGTACAAATCGAACACCGAAATAGTCACCCGAAATCACTAATTTTTGCAACAAGTAATATAGGTCAAGACCACATCTTTATGCAACAATTTGCAACCAATTACTTGTATTCCAACACACATCAAATACTAAGGTCTAAAACTTCATCAAGACAATCCACTATGCAATTTTAACCAAGTTGCACATACTAGGCCCAAACGGGTCAAAAACAAGAATAATGAATCGGGAATCTACACAACACCTTCCAATGGGTTAGACTACATGATCAACATCAAAATTACATATCTAACAAGTTACCTGCATCCAATTGCAAGTTTCACCAACTTTGACCTTATTTAGGTCAATTGCACAAATTGTCAATCAAACGGGTCAAGACCCTAAACCAACATGATTATACTTCCCAACTAGACAACTAGCATATAAATGACATGAAATTGACAATTAAAGTTTACAAGTCACACAAGACTAAAGTCAACTCCCAGGTTTGACCAAAGTCAACAATCCATAATTTAGCTAGTTATGACTAAATTTCAATCTAGCGAAACACTACCATCCTTTAGGTATTTTCACAATAGCTAACTAGTCATCCTCATAACTAACAATTATCATTCTAACATGCATAATTTAACATAACAACACCTTAAGAACATCAAGATTCACATTTCACCAATTTAGGGAAGATCTCCATCTTCTTCCTAAGAACACCATTGATGGAGCTTATATGGAAGCTTCACCAAATGGTCCATAACTAGCAACAATTCATGTAACACTTGCAAGAACTCAAATAATCACTAACCCATCTAATAATTTCGAATCACAAGCAAGATTCATCAAGAAATTCATAAAAACCCACTTAACTCAAGAACCCTAATTCAACAAAGCTCAAGAACATGAACCCTAGTTTAGGAAAGAAGCAAACTTACTTAGATTGCTTCTAAAATCCGAAAATCACACAAGGGAGACAAGAACTACAAGGATTGATCTTCAATTTTGGGAGAAAAGCTTCAAGTGTGTGTTGAGTGTGTGTGTGTGTGTCGTGTGTCTGGCAAAGAAAGAAGAGGAAAACCCAAATTGACACATGCCCACAAACAAAACACGTACACCCCCTTCCCCACACAAGTATTTTTTCATTAAACACAGTATAGGATAATAGGTTCGCAGATAATTAATTTAGACCTAACTAACTCCAATTTTAACAACGAAGATATTTTTAGAACCCCGGTTCAGAAGTGAACCCAAATATGTAAAAATCATTTTAACATTTTAATAACTCAGTTTTACTAATTTTTAACCTCATGGTTAAAAATACAATTAATTCAATTAAATCATATAAAATCATATAAAATAATAAAATAACAAACAATGATATATTACTTACCAAAAGTAATAAAATATTCTAGGTCGGGTCTCGGGATGTTACAACATGTGTTTCATAACTTCAAGCACATGTGCTTCGTGATTCAAACACAAATGACTTGCTTGTAAGTTACACGTGTTCAGGAACAAAAACACACGTGCTTGGCTTTATGAAGCACATGTGCTTCATAATGATATGTTCGTCACTTGTTTTGATTTTTTTTCTGTCTAGTGAAGCACATGTGTTTCATAACGTCAAGCACATGTGCTTCGTGATTCAAACACAAATGACTTGCTTGTAAGTTACATGTGTTCAGGAACAAAAACACATGTGTTTGCCTTTATGAAGCACATGTGCTTGGCTTTATGAAGCACATGTGCTTCATAATGATATGTTCGTCACTTGTTTTGATTTTTTTTCCGTGTAGTGAAGCACATGTGTTTCATAACGTCAAGCACATGTGCTTCGTATGCTCCCTTGTGTGTTTAGAAACTCATGTTTTTAGTGACTTGAAGCACATGTGTTTCGTGACCTGAAGCACATGTGCTTCGAAGTATATGTTGTGTTTTAGTGAAACACATGTGCTTCGATACATCAATACCACCACCACCCCCATTAGCACCAGCACCTTCACTGTCAGCCACCACCACCACCGCTTGCCACCGGCGACGGACGGCGGCAGCTGGCGGCGGCGGCCAGAGGTGGCCGGAGGCGGCGGCCGGCGGTGGCTGTAGGTGGGGGATTTGATCTTGACCATCTTGATCCAATAGCTAGGATTTATTCCTTGGGACTAGACAAATCCTTTGGACTCCCTAGAATACAACTCAGTACTAAAATAGTTAAGTGGTTTAAAGGGTTTTTGTCACAATGACTATATACTAAAAATATCTTGATATAAAGTTTACACTAAAAAGATTCATTTGACATTCATGATTTTCATTGTTTTCAACAAACGCTTTTTACCTTTAAGAGAATGTAGAAAACAATGAAAACATGTAAAATTAATTGGGCGTATGGTTCGAGTACCCACTGGTATTTGAGAATAAAAAATGAGTCTGAACCGCATGATTTTTCAGGTATCTCTTTTTGAATTTTTTCTATTTCGAATCATGCAAATCCATTTGTTTTTATAGTTTTTTTAACACCCCTAGTGGGTGCCAACCCTACTTTGGGAAGTATGCAAATTAGTTGGGCGCTAGTCATGTAGAACTCTCCACTCTTTTATTTGAGTGTTAAAAATGATTTTTAAGATTATTTATTGAAAATAAATTATACGTCTTGAAAAGGTAAAATTTAACAAACAATACCTTTAAAGCGTGATTTTGAAAATATTGTTTTGATTTAATTATGCAGTTTGCAATCGTAATAATCAACTTTTTAGTGTTTGACAAATATGATTATTTGTTTAGTTAATAGATAAAATGCAAATAATCAGTTTTTAAAACGCAATAAGCACCTCCCACTTGCTTCATCAAAACTCCGTTTTGAAGACCCAAAACACAAATAGTTGAATTTTTCTAACTTTTTAGATTAATAAGCAGGTAATGTGCTTCAAATCTCAATGGTGAACACCCCTTAGTAGTTAGTACATCCAGGGGATTTGATAAAATGATTAGGTTACACAAAATTGAATAACAATTCAAGACATATATGTACGTAGGCGTGTTCAAAATCAGGTATTCAGATTTTTAGATTTCTGTCTTTCGGATATTCATATTTTCGATAGTAACTTTTAGTAGCCAAATCTGGCATCTGAAATTTGTGATATCCGAAAATTAAATTATTCATATATTTTTCAAGTATTTCGGATATTCTGTTATTTCGGATATTGAATATCCGGTAAATTTGAAAACACTATCCGGATCCGTTATCCAAAATTCGGATATTCATATTTTCAGATACTCAGATATCCGGATTTCGGATACCGATATGTTTTTTGGATATCCAATTTTTGGATATTTTTGAACATCCCTACATGTATAGGTGTGGGTCGAGTCATTACTAATAGTATACGAAACACGTTCAAAGTTAAACATATCTTCAAAACTGATTTTATATTTTTTATAAGAAAAATTGTATAGTTGAATACTAAATCTTTCTATTTTATTTTTCTACCTATTAAATGAGTTGTAAGATAGATAGAAAGATTTAATTTGAAGCAGCACCATCTATTTTTTATAATTGTTTTAGACAACTTCTTGTACTTATATAAATACTATAGAAGTGTGTCACCATCTAATACATCTTTCTTGATATATGACACTACCCAATTAATCGTAAATTGATAACATTTTAAACATATTAAACATGTTACTACTAAAAAAACGTATCAATCAATAGTCACAAATCATAAACATATGTATCATGCATTCGCTTAAAATTTTACATCGTTTAATAATTCCAATTTGTGGAATGGACGGGTTCCTAATAGCTAAAGCTAGTAATAATTGTCTTCCAAATTACGGGGTCTATACACCCAACTGGCCAATATGTAAGTTCAACTTGCGATTTAATTCATTCTTAAAATGTTGACATAAAGAACGACATGGCTGATATATGTTAATTATACGACTTCTAAAACTGAAGAGTCTGAACACGAAAATCTTTAATGGTTTTGGCCTACATTAGATATCTTATGTTGCCAAAAGATGTTCCATAATATTTCTTTGAAGTGTTTCGTGTGTATGCTTATCACATAATTCTTTAGCTTTCTTCCGTTGTATTTTGCATCTCTCGACCCAAGTATGTTATATATTTTGTTGTGGATTAATATACAACTCGTTGTAATCACTTATAGCTTGTTGATAGTCTAAAATAAATAAACTAAATAATCGGATTTTTGAACGCTGGCCGCGTCACTCATCTCGCGCAAGGGGCCACTCACACCGCACATGGTGTGATAGCGACGCCAATTGGGCGAGCCACGTAGGATGTGTTTGGGGGGGGGGGGGGCACTGTACCCAACCCTCTTAGAGCATCAGGTACCGCCATACCGTGGCTTGAGCCAAATCGTCACTTCAGCTTCATATCAGTGTGTAACGCCTTAAAATTTCTTGTAATTGAATTTTTACTTTTTATTAAATAAACGGTGTTAATTAATTAAAATTGAGAGTTTATGATGTATGCAAGTCCAGCATGACGTTTTGTTATACCTTAATGTGTTTCATGACTTATATTGATTATGTGTTGAGTTATATTTACTAAACAACATTTTAAATTCCGGGAGTTTAAGTGTTGTGATGAGACCGCCGTAGGCCAAGGCCGAAACCCGATGGTGAGCATTCTTATGTGTGACCTGTTAAATGATTGAGTGTGGGCAGAAGTTCATTAGTAGCATTTATCTTTGAGTCCGACTAGTGAGGAGTAAGGCCGAAGCCCATCATTTTCAGTATAGGAGCCGGACTTGTATCTTGTTGTATTATTTGTTTCTCTAGCCCAAAATCTCGAGCAGCTTAACCAATGGGGATAATATTTAAGTGAAAATTTTTACCCTAAACCCCATAACTCTCCCCCATAGCCGTCGAGAGCAACTCCATTCCCTCTCATTGAGCAGCGACCAAAATCAAGCATTCCGGAGGATGAGCGCAGGACTGGATGAGGGAGTAATCGGGCGTGCAAGACAGTAATAACCCTCTTCTCTTAATCGGGAATTCACAATTGAGCAGGAGGTTTTCTTGGTATAAGTTTCGGTAGTTAATTCCTTTCTTCTCGATTCCTTCTATTCATTCTACTCGACACAGATCGTTTCTGTTGTTGTGACTTTTGGTGTATGGTATTTTTCTGACCGAGCAGAAGCATCGAGGACTGAGCATGGTGTTCCTGATTTCATCTTCGTGTTTCTTTCTTCCCAACGTGAGCAGCGATCGAGCCTTCGATGACCGGTGTAATCATCTCCGAGTGATTCTGAGTTGTACAATCTGATCGAGCAGAGGAAGAGTAGAAGTTTCAGTTGTGTTTATCATTGCCGAGGATTCCTAGCCAAAAGAAACCGAACCTGTTCCATACGGTAGTTCCCTTACTTCTTGCCTCCCTGATTCATGAATTCATTTGCTTGCTTATCTTTACTATTACTGTGTGATGCTAAGAGTTTAACAGGGGTGAAGTGCCGAACCATGGAGGGCACGGCTTATTACTTGTTGTGATATATCGTTGATTCGTTCTTGTCGTTATAATCATTTTTGACCCTTGTTCCTTTCTAATTCATTCAAACGAGTGTTGATTAAATTCTGTTTTGTCTCGGGTTGTTAATAATTATAACCACTGATTTGTTACAAGTGCCGGGTTGGGAAAAGATCACGGTTTATGATCTAGACGTTTTAATAACCGAGAACCGGAAACCGAACCCGTAGGGTTCTTGGTTTCCTAAACCGAAGTAGATTTTTAAATAAAGGATTAGACTACTTATAAACATGGTTTCTGAGGTCAAAAGTGAATTCCAGGACTGTCCGGTGTCTCGGGAATTAACGAGATGATGTCGGGTTTGTTAAATCGGGTTTTTATGAAAATACATTTTTGGCAGATTCTACCCAACGTTTTTGGCCTGTTTCAACCTGTTTAAAATATGTTTCTGTATTTTGGCCGGCGCTTGACTCTAGTGTTCTGAGCCCTCTTTCCGTTACCGCTGACGGTTTGTCAATCCGATTTGTCGTTTAAATGTTATCACTGTTTTAGTAAACTGTCGCAGCAGAGTTTTCGGTTCCGTTTTTCTGTCTTGCGAGTCTGTTTTGAGCCCCTTCGGTTTGGATTCGAGTTCTGAGGTCTTCTGATGAATTGTAGTCCTTTGAGTCATCTATCTACTGTAAAAATTTGGGTTAAATCTAGTCAGCGGTTTGAGAGTTAAGGCCGTTCCAGTGAGAGTGCTGAGTGTTGTTAAGTTTCTGTTGAAACTACCTTTGACCCTAATCCTGACCCGAGCTTCCTTGTGCTTTGTAGGACCTTCTAGGACCTGATTAGAGACGCTCTTTGGTGCTAAGGATGTTTAGGAGCATACATCTATTCGAGGTGGGTAATCTCACTATAAACTTGTACTTACTTTCGATTCATGATTATGTGCTATATGTTATGAATTGTCTTGTTGATTGAGCTTGAGTATTGATTGTGCGATTTATCTGAGTTATCTTTGATCTGAGTTATCTGTTTACTGAGTTATCTGAGTTCTGAGTTCTTGAGTTAAAACGTTAAACATAATATACTTGACTTGACACCGAAGAGCACTGGTGTCAGATGTTTGTCTTGGCACCGAAGAGTACTGGTGCCAGACGTTTTGACTCAACACCGAAGAGTACATGTGTTGAGCCTTGAGTGGTGTGAGGCGGGTCGAGGTTGATCTCTCAGCCCAAGTCACACTGGCGCGCTATATAAATTAATATCTGAGAAATAAACTTGAGTAATTGAGAATTGAGTAATATCAAATACCCCACCACTAAAATACTTTCTCTCCCCAGTCAAACCTTATATTTTAATTAAAAGTAATATCAAATACCCCACCACTAACTATCTCCTTAAAAGTTGCGCCCAAGGGAAATGGGAACCTTATTTAGGGACGGAGGGAGTACTAATTTTATGTTTTATTAAGGACAGTTTTTGTCACACCCCGCCAAAATTGGTTTGCTGAATAACGGACGTGCGACTATCATGAGTAACGTAGCATATGATTATCGTAAACAAAAAAATGTTTGATAAAAAGAATGTCACCAAAATTTAATGTAACCAAAGTAGTTAAATCAAAACATAGTTTTTAACTAAAAACTGTAAGTGACCTCTTTACAAAATGAAAGCTTGACTCCAATGCATGCGACTCAATGCTTAGCTTAGATACCTGAAAAACATAAGTAAAAGTATCAACAAAATTGTTGAGTGAATTCACAAGTTTTTACTAAGTTTAAATAGTTCCATAGTTTTTCGTATGCCACTCATGGAAAACATAGTTTGATGATATAAAACGTTTAAAAATAGTCTGCTCAAAAGCAGTAGTAGAAACAATAGTTTTCGTATGCCATTGTTGGCAAAAATAGTGTGATGGTATAACGTTAAATATGACCTGCTCCGAGAACAGGGGCACGATAAATCGCAAGAAGAAACATGTGACGGTGATCCCCTAAAAGGTTAGCTATACCCTTTTAAGTTAAAATCTCGACCCTAAGTCCATAACCAAAACAACAACTCTAAAACGCATTTCCAATATGGATATACACTCCTCGTGGTCGGTAAACACCGATAAATGATCAATAACGTGTGGGAGGGTGAGTCTCAGCCAATAGTACTATCTGCATATCCATGGCCTAGTCGCAACTAGCTAATGATTATGGTATGTAAGCATATACACACTTCCATGCACTACATCTAAACCTAGTCCGAGATAAGGATTCGTTGTCAAGTTTCCAAAAATAGTTTCATCACAATAGAGTAAATGATTATAAATAATGGAAATTATTTATAAAATAGTTGATATGTTTTTCACCCAACAGTAAAATAGTTAAAATGTAGTAAAAGATGGGTTGTGAAATCACAGTCACAATAAGGTTTATTAAATACACTGCAATAAATAATGTAAAGATTTGTAAAAGCAGTTGTTATGTTTTTCACCCCAAAGTTGTAAAACACTAAATAAAATGCGGTAAAAAGTGGGCTGTGAACTCACCTGATGCAATGCTAGCGAAAATGTAGATAATAACGTGGTTTCCAACCAAATGATCCTAGCGTCCTAAACGCATAGAAATAATAAAAATGAGTGACGGTCTAACTGCTCGTTTATGCTAAATGTTGCAAAATGATTCCCTAAACGGGAATTTAACTCGAGCGATACGTTGGTGACGTTGTGAAATGGTTGCGTATTATTAAATACGTTTGTATTCTACTAGTTAAGTTTTGATAACAGGTATTTGGACAATTGATTATTAATTAAAATAAATACATTTAGGTAATTAGTAAGTATTATTCAAATATTTACTAAATGAACAATTAAAATTTATTTAATTAAATATTTCTGATAAGTAAAAGTTTAGGCTGATCGGTTTTGTTAGAAACGGACTAGACTTCAGATTTGTTGGGCTAAGACCCGTGCCAACAAGCCGTCAGCACGACCCGTCGTCGGGGTTTTTTTGCCGTCGCGCCACGACGGCGTTGGCACCGAACCGTCGTGGCTTGCGTCGTGAGGCGGACGTCGGGAGTTCGACGGATTCCGGTGGCCGTCGTCAGCGTTCGAAGAAAGAGATGGGAGAGAGAGGAAAAGGGAAGGAAGAGAGAGAGGGGGTGGGGTGCTTTGGGGACTTGTACATTAGGCTGAAAAAGTTGTACATGACTAAAAAATAGTTTTTTTCTGTTTTTTTTTTAAATTTAATTTTTTATATATATATTTGTTTTAATAATACAAATATATTAGTTTTTTATATATTTATTAAATTTTAATTAAAAATGATGATGTGGAAAAGATGTATTAGTGATGGGTTAGTGATGGGTTATGGTTGGCACGACCGTGTCAGTAGCGTGTCAGTAAGGATAGGATGACGTGGCGTTACTGACGGGTTTACTGACGCGTCACGGTTGGGAGAGGCCTAACTGTATTTGGACCGAACACAAAACGTTTTGGTTTTAGAGATGTAAGTTGCTGGGCTCGGTTATCATAAATTTGGTTTAACTAGGCTTGCAATTTGAAACAGCCATTTGATGGGCCGGCTTTATCTACCACTGGCAGAAACCCACAACAAAACACACACCTGTGGGTGTTCGCCGCCGGGAAACAAAACAAGAAAAAAAATATCGAAATTTTAAGTCTAAGATTTTGGTTGGACTCGGGACTATGATATTCGCTGAAACCAGTGAAGAAGAACACCGAAGTGTTGTCGGAGCACACACATACGTGCGTCTCACACACACCAACGTATACGTTCGAACACCGAATCGAAAAGAGTGAGATTGTTATACCTTCAAAGTTAAGGAGATAGAGAGTCGAGGGAACCGCTGGTGGCCGGAGAAGATTGTGTATCGCCGGAAGTTGTAATGTTTTCACCGGAACTTTTTGCTGGGTTTCGCCGGGGTGAAACTGTTTTTCCGGAGCTTTTGCGCTAGGTGCCGGAGGTTTGCCGGTTCGATGGCTGTAAAGAGAGAGAACCAAGATGAAAATGGTGGCTTTCTGGTTTTGGTGTTGCCTGGTGCACGAT
This sequence comes from Calendula officinalis, assembly GCA_963853835.1. Taxonomy (NCBI): domain Eukaryota; kingdom Viridiplantae; phylum Streptophyta; class Magnoliopsida; order Asterales; family Asteraceae; genus Calendula; species Calendula officinalis. The sequence continues at coordinate 68,694,822 of OY970824.1, read as the reverse complement.
CGTAGCTTTTATTCTTTTGTGAGAAAAAGAAAGTGATTAATGAGGTTTAAGTTGTAGTGAGATAATGATGGTGGTGCTTTCGTGGAGATGGAGAACCAGAGAGATGAGATGAGATGTGGTGGTTTTAAGGTTATTTAATAAACAAATAAATATAGAAACGTGATCATATAAGTGTGGAGTCAGTTACGGAAAATGGGGGTGATAAGATGCGTTTTAAATTTCTTTATTTTGTTAATCTCCAGTTCCATGCAATAAGAGAGATCAAATTCTCTTTAACGAAGAGAGTATATGTGGCTTACTAAAAGTAAAATAATGTCTCTTGATTCCATGATCAATAATAACGTACAATACTTAACTAGAAATTTTAATTATGTTAATTTGATTAAGCAATAATTATAAGTACACATAGATACTGATACAATCATTTGATAAAATAATTTAACCGGCAATCTACCCGGTTTTTAATGTTAGTTAATTCCTGATAAAAAAAATATCAGGTTAGTGTTTATTTTGCTATTTTCAGTATTCTCAAAATGTACCGAGTGCTAAATTGTTGTTTTGCTTGTATGCTTAATCGCGCATGATATTTTTGTACATTGTTTTTTCATACCGAATGATTTGGTCGCGCTTTGTGAATCATTATAAATGATATAAATTTTAAAGATCCTATTTCTGATTTCGGTTTCAGGTTACGTTGAGTCGCCAACTCGCTAAATGTACATTTTAAATTGTATGAGACACTTAAACTAACTGTGCCTAATGATGGTGTGTACTACATACACATAATATGAATGTCTTTGGTAGGTTTAATTAAATGATAAAATAAACGCTTTTATTATTGAGATGGTTGTAGTAATAAAAATGTGTTACACTTATTGCCAGTTCAAATACCAGATTTTGAGAGTTGTCACAGTTTTGAAGGCTGTTTAAGTACATAAAAATTTGTAAAGTAATTTTAGGAGTATAATTTTTAATATTCAGCGACCGATTATAGATTGGTATACACTTTTTTAATATATATTTTAATATTTTAATAACAGCTAATGTTGTTACTCCCTTCGTCCCACAAAAAACTTCTCATTTCACTTTAAATTTTTGTCCCACAAAAAACTTCTCATTTCCCATATTTGATGGGCTCCACACTATAAAAAACTATTATTACTAAAGACTCCACCACTATATCCACTAACTATCTTTCTCTCTTCAACACAACCTTATATTTTAATCAAAAGTATTATAAATGACCCCACCACTAACTATCACCTAAAAACTTGTGTAAAAGTCAAATGAGAAATTTTTCATGAGACACATTGAGTATTATTTTTCATAATAAAAATATTTGACCTAAATGACAAAAATGAAAAAGGAAAAAAGGGTGGAAAAGAATGTAGGTACCAACAAAAGTCTTGTCACATCTCCCTGGGTTTTTTGGAAACGGCAAATGAAATAACGGAAGCCTACTCGTAATTTTTCAGCGAGCACCCGAGTTCAAGCTCCGCATAAGCGGGCAAACCCAGCCCCCAAAGGGATTTCTAAGGAAAATTCCCCATATGTGCCCGTGTGAAGTATGAGTTAAATTACGCTAATGCAACGCTCCCAAAGAAATTCAAACTCACGACCTGCAGCCCATATTGATATAAATCAAATGCCTCTGGCCATCATGACACATCTCTTTCTAGCTCCATTACCAAATACCAATGCACTAACTTCAGTCACCAATCTCCCTCCCTACTCCAACTCAACTCAAACTCAACTCAACTCAACTCAACTCGCTGTTTCATTCTGCTCCTCATTTGCTTTACCAATTTCATTCTCTAATTCATCACGCATTCACTTCTGCTTTCAATTCGGATTACATACACTAAATTTCATATCTTTCTACCTTCTCACTGCATTCTTCGTTCGATTATTTGTTGCAATTGATCTTATCTTTTCTGCTTTAATTGTAATTTTCACTTTTGGTAGCTTCAGTTAAATTGGGTCCGTTGAATTTCACTCAATTTGTGAAGTTTTTGTTTGTTTTTTGATAAGATAATTTGGAATGCACACCAGCTGTTTGATGAAATTGCCGCTTGTTAGATTGGTACATGAAGGAACGAAAGCATTGTATTCACTTTCGGAGATCAATTTATGAAGTTTTAATTCGTTTTTAATAAAAAAGGAGGAGGAAATGCACTCCACCTGTTTGATGATATTCCTACTTATGGAATTTTTAGTAGTAGGAACAACAGAATTGGATTCACTTTTGGAGATAAAAAAGGGTATCCATGAAGATTCTTCTGGTAAAGTTTTGAGTTCATGGGATCCAAAATCATTACAGTCAAATGGTTGCCCTCTTAATTGGTACGGCATTACTTGTAATAATGGCCACGTGACATCTTTAATGCTTCATGATTTAGGTCTAGTTGGGAACTTCGATTTTGCTTCAATTAAAGGCCTTACAATGCTACATAATTTATCAATATCTAGCAACCGTTTTGAAGGAATCATTTCAAATGAAATTGGGTCCATTTCTTCTTTAGAATATTTAGATATTTCATCTAATTTGTTTCATGGGCCATTGCCTAATTCAATGGGACTCAAACAGTTGAATCATCTTGATTTGCATTCAAATAACTTTTCTGGAAATGTTATGGATTTTTTGTCACAATTGGGTAGTGTTGTTTATGTTGATCTTAGCAGTAACAGTTTCATTGGAAGTCTGGATTTAGGGTTAGGATCAGATGAATTTGTTTCTGCTATTAACTACTTAAATGTAAGCCATAATTACCTTGATGGGAATCTCTTTTCACATGATGGAATGCCTTATTTTGATAATTTGGAGGTTTTTGATGCAAGTAATAATCAGTTTGTGGGCACAATTCCTTCTTTTAATTTTGTGGTTTCTTTGAGGATTTTAAGGCTCGGTAGCAATAAATTGTCAGGATCTTTACCCGAAGCCCTTTTGCATGAGAGTTCAATGATCTTGTCAGAACTGGATCTCAGCCTTAATGAGCTTAAAGGTATCTTGCTAATTTGTTCTATATATACTTTAAGCTCAATTATCTTCTAAATCTTAAACCTTTTTCCACAGAATTTAGCCCCTAAACTTTGGTTAACTTGTTAGAAAAGCCATTATGACAGGTTAGCCACAAGTTAATACTTACAAAAACCACTTTAACCACCCCGAAACTTTTTTACTCCCTCCGTCCCTAAATAAAGTTCCCATTTGTGTTGGGCACAACATTTTAGGAGATAGTTAGTGGTGGGGTATTTGGTATTACTTTTGATTAAAATATAAGGTTTGATTGGCGAGAGAAAGTGTTTTAAGAGATAGTTAGTGGTGAAAGTATTGGTAATAATATTATTATATTAAGTGGGCCCCTTATGTTTGAGAAATGGGAACTTTATTTAGGGACAAAACTTGAAGGAGAAATGGGAACTTTATTTAGGGACGGAGGGAGTATCTTGCAATGGTGTCTTCACTTAACTTTTGTATAAAATTTTATACCATTTGTATATAATAATAAGAGTATATTACACAAATGGTTCTTTAGGTTTGTACCATATTATATATTTGGTCATTTAGTTTCATAGATTACACTGATAGTCCTTATTTCTGAAACTATTGACACGTTTGTTCATTTACCTAAAAGACGTTTATTTTTCCCGTCAAGTATGGCCACTTGTGATGCACGAGGGGGTAAATCTGTCCTTTTCCCTTTCCCTTCACCAATTTGAAACCCATAAAAACCTGTTTGTTTGACGGGAAAAGTTAACTTCTATTTATGTAAAGGACCAAACTACATAGTTTCAGAAATAAGGACTACCAGTGTAATTTATGAAACTAAAGGATCAAATATGTAATATGGTACAAACCTAAAGGACCATATGTGTAATTTACTCTAATAATAATATTGTTTTCAAGTTAAAAGATTAGTGACAAGTTGAGAAAAAGATCGAGGGTTAAATCATAAGGATTGAACCATATTTAACATTTTACACCTCAACGCAAAATGACTGCTTTGACCGGTAACATGTCAACAAAAAGGTTAAAACTTAAAACGCCAAGTGAACCAAACTGTAGGGGCTAAAGTACTAAACCCTAAGTCAACGAAAGTATAGGATAAAGTCATTGCCAAAACAAGTTTAATAGTTAAAATGCTAAATCAGTGGAACTACGAGCATGAGGATTAAAACATAATTAACCCTATACTTTTAGTGTAAAGCTTTCTTTTTTCTTCTTAAATTAGTTATATAATTCATTATTTATTACAGGCCCAGTGGACAGTATCTCATCTACAAGTTTAAGGAATCTTAATTTATCATCCAATCAGCTCACGGGCATTTTGCCTCTCATAATTGGTCACATTTCTGTCATAGATTTAAGTAATAATCTGTTGTCAGGGAATTTATCCAGAATTCAAGGTTGGGGAAACTATGTTGAAGAAATTAATCTCAGTTCAAATTTATTAACTGGAATTTTTCCAGTACAAACTTGTCAGTTTTTGAGGCTGACTTCATTAAAAATCTCCAACAACTCATTTGAAGGTGTTTTAAACCCGATTTTAGCCACTTACCCAGAATTAAAAATCATTGATTTTAGCCATAATCAGTTTAGTGGTACATTACTGGCTAATCTTTTTAACTCGTCAAGATTAACTTATTTAAATATGTCTTTTAATAACTTCAGTGGGACCATACCAGTTGAAGAAAATAATTCTTTATTAAGTCTCGAGTTTCTTGATTTGTCACATAATTCATTAACTGAACAACTTCCTACAGAAATTGGGAATTATCAGAATTTGGAATTTCTTGATTTGTCTGATAATTATTTTAATGGTGGGGTCCCTGATAATCTTCCTAATGGGCTTAGAATACTCAATGTGTCTTACAACAATTTTTCTGGAATTGTACCTGAAAACTTGAAAAAATTCCCTGATTCAGCTTTCCATCCTGGAAATAATTTACTAATTTTCCCATATTCATCATCTTCAACACAAGACATGAATACGGGTCGCGGGTCGAAAAAGAGATGGTATTTTAACCCAGCCCTAATTGCTGGATTAGCTGCTGGTGTTTGTATCCTAGCTTTATTGGCATTCATTGTATGCTACAGAGCACAAAAACACCAAGAAAAGAACAAATTGAACAAAAGTAGTGAAAATAAACAAGAACCCTCTTTGACACTTGCCACGTCAGCATCAGCATCACCTGACAAAGATGTCAATCCACAAAAAGATGTCACTTTATCATCAAATACATCGGTTCTTGAAAGCCCAAAAGACGTTGGTGCAAAACGAAAAGCCGAAGAAGCATTTCCTTCTTCATCTTCAAGTAACCCTAATGAAGAAACGCCAGCTGGCACACTAGAAGTTTGTTCACTGGATAAATTAGTGGGTGAGCTTAATCTTTTTAACAATTTAATAGTGTTTAGTGCACAAGAACTTTCTTCAGCTCCTGCAGAAATGATTGGAAGAAGTTGCCATGGAACATTATATAAAGCTGTACTGAAATCAGGCCATGTTTTGGCAGTTAAGTGGTTAAAAGAAGGGATTGCAAAAGGGAAGAAAGAATTTGCAAGAGAAGTTATAAAACTTGGTAGTATTAAACACCCGAATTTGGTGTCTTTGCAGGGGTATTATTGGGGCCCACAAGAATATGAGAAGATGCTTATATCCAATTATGTTGATGCACCTTGTTTGTCTCTTTATCTTGATGGTAAGTTTATTTATTTTAATCTCACCCGTTTTTAGCTAATAATTTTTTATTTTACATGTTTGACGTGTTAGACATAAAACACAACCCCAATTGACCCGTTCGTAAGTAAATGGGTTGAAATTGCGACCTCTACACTATATGGTTTAGTTCAGGTTGACGTGAAACACTTTTGTTTAAAAGTTAAAATAAATATTATTTCAAAAGTTATATTGTGAAAAATGATAAATTAAATTTTTTGAGTAAATTACAGAAATTGTTCTTGTGGTATTTTCAATTCTACGATTTTGTCCCTATATTATATATTTCATTTTTTGTCCATGTGCTTTTTAATTTTCCCTATATTTGTCCTTCCGTCCAACTCCGTCTAAATTGGACCGTTAACTCACATGCCAAGCACATGAAGGCATTTTGGTCATTTCACTTTTTCTTTTTTATTTCCTTTTTTTCTCTCTTTCTTCTTTCACCTTCTTCAATGTTCTTCCCACGTTCTTGTTTAAATACTTCAAAGATCAATGTGAGTGATGTAAAGGACCATTAAATCAGGAAAATGTGGCAGCACCATTACAGGAGTTTGTGATGAAGAAGATTTTGTTTAAATCAAATTGAAGAATCATACTCATTCTACTTCTAGGAACCCTAATTTGAAGAATTAGAAATGAAGAAGGGTTAATTTGCAGGTTTAGGTGTGAAGAAAATTGTGGGAAAAAGACGATGGTACCCTCTCGTTTTTCCCACGTGAAGGGGTTTAATGACTAAATTTAAAGAAAGTAGACCGAAGGACAAATATATGAAAAATTAAAAAGTACAGAGATAAAATAAAAAATAAAAAAAAAGTACAGGGACAAAATCGTAGAATTAGGAATATCACAACGATAATATCTGTAGTTTTCTCAAAAAAAATTTAGATGACAATTTCGACCATCTAGTTATAAATGGGTCGATACAACTTATGTTTTATCTGTAAATCTGTAATGGTCAAATGGGTAAGATAAAATTAGGTTAAAAGGAAATGGGTCAAGCGGATCAAAATTTGCCCAAAGCGTACAATGAGTGTTTTGGATCAACCCAAATTGTACAAATAATTACCCGTTTTAGCCAATAAATATCAACTTCTATGTCACTAAGTATTGATTTAACTTCATTTTCTACAGAAGAATCTCCTGATTTTATCAATATAACTTTTGAAATAATATAAAGTTAATGAACCACTTGACTTAACATTATGCAGAAAATGATGCCAAAAATCTCCCTGTTTTAAATCTAGAAGATAGATACAGAATAGCTATAGATATAGCCCGTTGCCTAAGTTACCTCCACAACGAAAGAGCCATACCACACGGTAACCTTAAATCCAGCAACATTCTGTTACAACCACCCGACATGAAACAACCACTTCTAACCGACTACAGTCTGCACCGGTTGATGACATCATCAGGGACAGCCGAGCAAGTCCTCACTGCAGGTGCCCTAGGTTACCGCCCGCCCGAATTCTGTAGCACAAGCAAACCCTGCCCGTCTCTCAAAAGCGATGTCTATGCATTTGGTGTTATTTTATTAGAACTGCTGACCGGAAAATGTTCAGCAGAGTTGGTTTTGGGCAGCAGTGGGCAGGCGGTTGATCTGACCGAATGGGTGAGGTTGTTGTGTGCTGAAAATCGGGTTATTGAGTGTGTTAGTTTGGAGATTTTGAATAATAGTGGTGATTTGGTGAAAGATATGATACACGTGGCACTTAATTGTGTACTTCCTGCTGATGAAAGACCTGATATGAAATCTGTTGTTGATCATCTTACGTCCATTGCTACTGTATTATAATCAATGTATTGTTGTAAACAAGTTTCTGTAGTTTAATATTCTTGTAAGTTATGTTTCTGTTTATAAAGTTTGTAATTTTATGTTCAAACTGAATATAAATAAAGTTTCTCATTTAAGACCTATTTAGTTTTTGTGTCACGGTAATTTCTTTTAGAATATAAATATAGGCAAATACCAAGGAAAACCTATTATACTTTCATTAAAATAACATGTACTATTTTTATTTTTATTTTTATTTTAGCACTTTGAGCATTTACAAAGGTTTCAATGCATTGTCGCATATTTTACTTTTTCATATAAAACATCCGCAACCATTAAATTATACAAAGTTTATTAGAATGTTATATCACCATAAGCTTTTAATATATATTAAAAAATTTCACTTATAAAATATAATATTGAATTAATAATATTCAATCCCATAAACAAAAAATCTTAAAACAGTTAGTCGTGATTAATATACTTAGTAAGTATTAAAGTTAACAAAAAGCATGACTTAATGACGAAAACTACATCCTACTATTTTTTCACTTAAGTTATTCTTTCTGAATTAAACCACGGACAAAAATACTTGAAGCAACTTTTTGCACTAATTCATTTTAACATTTTGCATTGGGTCATACTAAGGCTATTAGGTATGGGCCTCACCATAACACCAACTTTTCTGCCACATCATCTGCAACCTCAGCAACCCCACCACACCACACCACACCACTTTTTTCAGGAAATACCCACCACACCACACCACACCACAACATTTTTTTTCCATATCATCATTTCTTTTCCATTTAATTTTAAACATAAAATAAAAATTTCATTAAAATTAAAAATTTAAACATTACAATACTAGAAATTAAAAAATACAATACTTGAAAAAAAAAACTAGCGGCCTAAATTGCGGAAAGCGGCCCTCGCCTTCGCCTTCGCTTCCCTCAAAATATCGAGATCCTCCCCCTCCAAATCGTCCTCTTTGTGCTTCAAAATGGAGATGGTATTGAGCATTATTGTTCCCTCGGTAGCGGTCTTGTCGGCCAGCCGTTTCTCCTTCCTCAACTGAACCTTCTCTTTTGACGTCACACCATGTTCGGCCAACATCCTAGCCACTTCATCCATCGTATTGTTCGACGATGCCTGTTGCGCCGCATGGCGTTGTGCTCGTTTGGTCTTATCTCTTCCTACCGGTCGGGTTGGAGTGGGGGTTTCTTCGACTTCATCGAATATGTCATCGGGTATGTCGTCATCACCAGCATTAAGGTCGATACGCGAAGTATTTGTATGACCATCAGAAACATCAACCGAGTGGGAACTACGAGACCGCTTTGATTGTTGTTGTTGTTGTTTTTGTTGTTTTTTTTGTTGCTCCTGTACAGTAACTGAAGCTAACCATTTTGGGTCGTCTTTTACAACCAACCACTGCTTTTCTGACTCAAAACCATGACGGCCACCAACAACTGATCTGTATTCAAGCCTTGCCGCGTCCATAACATCAAAATCACTCATCCCGCTCCGTTTTTCTGACATAAGCTTGTTGTAGATACCGTTAAACTTTGTTAAAATGGTGACTAGTTGACGCCACTTCCCAGACAGTTGGTCGTGGTTTCTGTACACCGGGCTCTTCATGAGATCGTGAAAAACTTTGGAGGCAGCCTCCCATAGCCCTTTCGTTTTCTTGCTATTCCCATCCCTTGGGTCTTTTGAGACGGTGCACCAAGCTTTACACAAAGCAACTTCTTCTTCAGTCGTCCAAGGCATTGGACCGTCAGTATCAACAACTACTTTCTCCTTGGCTTTCCCCTTTCCTTTCTTTTTTGCCTTGCTACCGCTACCGCTACCGCCAGCCTCTGTTTGTTGGAATTGTGTACTTTGGAATTGTGCACTTTGATATTGACTTTGTTGAAATTGAGTTGGTTGGAATGGTGGGTTTTGGAATGGAGGGTTTTGAAATTGAGTTGGTTGGAATGGTGGGTTTTGGAATGGTAGGTTTTGGAATGGTTGGTTTTGGAAATGTGGGTGTTGGAATTGATGTTGTTGGTAGTGGGGATTTGGTTGAATGGGTGTTCCTGTGTTGAGCAAATTAACGTATTGGTCGAAGTGGGCAAATCCAAGGTTACTTTGGTCGTTGGTGTTAGGGTTTACCGGGGATGATTCGGGTGAGCTTTGGTTGGAAGCCATTTGGTATTGAGTTTGTAGAGATTGTAGAGATTGTAGAGATTGTGTGGTTGTGGTTGTGTAAAAAATATTGTATATTGTGTGTATATATAGGGGAAAAATAAATTAATTAATTTTTTTTTTTTTAAATCAAACGGTCATATGACCGTTACCCTCGTCCCAACAGTCAAAAATTGAAGACTCCACAGCCGTTGCCGCTCGTTACCGTGCCCCCGGTTCACCACCACGCCCAAATACGGCGTTAAGGGGGGCGGTGTTCCCCTTAGCCCCACGCCGTTGAGGTTGGGCCACCTCACCACCACGCTCACGGGCAAATGCCCATACCGAACGGTCTAAGACTACCAATTTATATATTTTTTAAAACACGTATGCACGGAAAAAGATGGTGACTTCCTCACCCAGACATGACCCCCGTTCACTCATCTCTTCTGCTTCTTTTTTTCTTTTTTTCCTATTTACTTTTCTTCAAACAAAATAAAAATTATTCCATCCGTCCCATAAAAACTTCTAATTTCACTCTAAATTTTTGTCTCATAAAAAACTTTCCATTTCTCATATTTGATTGGCTTCACACAATAAAAAACTATTATTACTAAAGACCTCACAACTAATATCCACTAATTATCTTTCTCTCTCCAACTCAATCTTATATTTTAATCAAAAGTATTATCAATGACCTCACCACTAACTATCACCTAAAAACTTGTGCAAAAGGCAAATGAGATGTTTTTTGTGGGACGGAGGGAGTATATGATTGATATGTTTAAGATAACTCTCAAATTTTTTGTAATTTCAAAAGATACATCTCAATCATTAATCTATAGTATTAATGGTGAAGGTTAATCACACATTTTATATCTGGAGGGTATTTTGATCATTTATAAAAATTATAATTTTTTTTATTTTAATATATTTTTATTTTATACAGACCGGTCATTCAGATCGATTTAATCGTATAAACATTGCAAATTATAAAGTAAATTAAAAAAAACTAACAGAAAATAATTGTAATAGCTTTTATATGTAAATTTTAGAGTAACATCAATACATCATTTTGTGCTCTTACGTACATACTAAAATTTTGAGTGTAAAGAGAAACTTGATCAGAATAATTTGAACGTATGTAAAGAAAAAATGTAATAGTAAAGTCACTATTTACAAGGCTTAAAGTTTTTTATTAAATAAAATTATGATTTGATGGGGAAAAGGTTGAGTTGATGCATGACTTGTAGTCAACTAGTGGGCTTTCCCCTCGCGTTGCGGCGGGGGATTTTCATATAATATCGAGAAGATTGTTTGTTGATATCTACAATACATCCAACATATTGTTGACTGAAATCTTTACATGATCAAAAAAATATTGTTTGCTAATAAGACATTTTGAAGCATGAAAAATCCCTCTGGCGGCATGAGCCATTGTATTTTCAAACTGAATTGAAACCCTTATTGAAATACTAATTCCCTTAACCATAAATTCATCACTCCATGTAACTACCTGCAACCTAAACCATGCTTAAAAACATGAAAGATAAAAAAAAATACTTATATGCATACAAAAGTATATGCACATATATGATCGTATTGGAAGATAAAGAAAATTTATTGTCAGAAATAATATGGGCAATTTTCGATCCACTTGAACCATTTGACCGGTTTTGTTTTTTTGGCTAATTCTTTTATTTAACCTAAACTGACATTTGGATAAGTGAACGGGTCGAAATTTCCACCTTTATATGTTACCATAACACGCTTGATCATTTCGTCGTCTAAACTCTTAGCATCACACCTGTTTTAAAGATAAAAAATTGCAAAGTGAAATAAAGAAAAAGAAAATTAAAGTAAACCCCCATGTCTTCTTCAGGATCCAATAGTGAGTTTCCTTGTTTAGAATCTTGATAAAACTTCATACACTTTAATTTGTTCAAAATTAGTTAACCATTTTCAATTTGTAGCCATTGACTAATTTTTTTTTCTTAAGTAGGAGGATACTGTAATGACATTTGCAGCCATTGACATTTTGCAGCCATGTAATCTGGATGTTAGTTAAAAAATAATCATTTTGCAGCCATTGGCATTTACAGTGATTAATTTTCATTTTGCAGCCTTTGACATTTTGTAGCCGTTGACATTTTGCAGCCACTGTTTGAATCAGAGATATAGGCCTTCAATATAGAAACATTTTGATTATGGCATTATGCCATATTCATTACTTGTTGTATTGACATTAGGCCATTGTTTATTACATATAAAGATAAAGATTACATGTTATACTGATTTCTCATCTTAAGTTCTGATGTTACTAAATAGTTTCAATTTCTTTCATCAGTATATGAATAAACACACTAATATGAACCTTAATCTTAAATCACAAACTTGAAAACTAAATGGACAAAAGTTAGACAAATAGGAAATGAACAAAGGATATCTTTACAGGTAAGTGTATATGTTGTGTGAAGGTTAGGAACTCTAATTTCAGAATATGAATCTTCATAAGTTAGTGACAGAGAAAGCTTAAAGAAATAAGTGATGAATCAAGGTTACCTTTATCGGTAGTTAGTTAGGGACACAATCGGCCAATATATTGAGACTGGCAACTCTAATTCCAAAGCATGAACACCTAAATTCGAAAAAACATTTTTAAACAGTAATATGTTCATCAAAGTTACGTGAGGAAGATGAGTTGCAAACATTAATGTAGGGACGAATGGGAGCAGCCTTCAAAACCTGCAACTTGAAAGAAACAAATTTTTTTTCAAAACGGTGAATAAAGAAAGGATGTTGGTGGTGTAACGTGTCATTTATTTATTTAACTACAATTCATCAGGGCTCATTCTCTCCAGCTCACCCTGCCTCCATGAAGCTTACACACTAAATTGTGTCTAACAGCCTAAATGATTATTCATTTGAACTTAAATATTAAGATGAGGTGCAGTTTATCAACTAAAGATGACCTAAAGCATATAAACTATCATCAGTTTTTCGTTTTGTTAACATATTTCTTACCTTAATTACAGTTTTAGCTCAAACTTATAGAGTAATTAAAATCTTCTGCAAATTATCAAACAAATTATTAATAATACTATTTAAAGCAAACATAACATCATCTTCAGTCTCCGATTGTTGAAGATTCACTCCATTTCAAATTATAATGATTATCATCAAAGCCATAAACCCTAAAATTCTATGAATTTGTCAGATCCCCTGATAGTTAGAAGAAAACATTTGTTGAGGTTGGATCCTTACTAATTCATCCCCTGGCCTAACTCATAAATCCTAGTTTTGGAAGCAAATATATTAGAAAAGGGCAAAAATATAGGCAATCTCACGTCGACATGGAAGATTAAAAAGAAGAATAAATATGAGGTTAAGAAGATGAAGTAAAAGATGTGAGAAATCGGAGAAATGAGAGAGATAAATCCAAAAGGAAGGCAGCGTCATTGAAGTGGAAAGGATGCGGTGGCGATTGATAAGCAGGAGGTGGCGTAAGGTAAATGAAAAAGCAGATACACTTGAACCAAAGCAGGAGGTGGAAGGGGTGGTGGAGGTGGAATGAGTTGAATAGGAAGCCTACTATGAGTCGGTATGAAGGAGTGTGATTATGAAGCTACAGTGAGATGGCAATTCATCAAGGGAGATTAGTGGAAGCAGGAGGTGTCCATCAGAGAAGATCAATAGAAGCAGGAGGTGGGAGCAGGAGGTGTCCAGCTGGTTGCCACTATTCACCCAAACTCTTAAATGTAATAGGTATAATTGGTGGGAATAGGAAAATTGATCGGTAGCTTTAGAGGGAGCCTTTGCATTAAGTCATCTTCAGACCAAATCAAACACTTTTCAGACCAAATCAATCACTAGCTGCATTGTTGGTAGTGAAATCACTGCAAAGAAGAAAAAGTCAATGTTTTAATATTCAAATTTAAATCAGATTAATTGATATTTTAAAAACGGTTGAACAAGCTGAACAATTTTCAATCGGGTTACAATAATATTTAGTATTTATGATGAATTAATGATGTAAAAAATATATAAATAACAAGAAAACGTAAAAAGTACAAAGTAAATTTAAAACAAATCCCAAAAATTCTAAAAAACCTTTTTTCCAACAAAACAAAAATAATACAACATTAATTCTAACTATTTTTTTATAGTTCTTGTATATTTAAAACTGGTTCAAGCTGGTTGTCCGACCCGTTCGTTAGAAATTGGAAAAAGCCAAAGACAAAAAGTAGAAGGCGTAAGAGCATCTCCAACCCATCTCTATTACCCTCTCTATCTTTATATTTGAAGTTTTTCCTCCTCCAACCCACATCTATCCCTCACTCTAAATATAGAGTGAGAGAAAAGCTCCCTCTATATTTGAAGTGAGAGGGTATCCCCTCTATCCATGCCTCTATCCATGAACCACACACATCCTTAACTAACTTTCTTTTTTATTGTAAAATAAATTAATTAAAAATATGATTTTTATGGGTCCCACTAGTTTTAGAGGGATTGATAGAGTTTATGGTAGGAGTTGAAGTTATATTTAGAGTGAATGGACCCACCAATTATAGAGATAGAGTGAGTTTTATAGAGTTTATGGTTGGAGATGCTCTAAGTCGTTGCCACTTGCCACGCGTTCTCCATCTCCTCCAAAACCAGCTAATTCCTTAGGCTACACGGTATGGGACGGAGGAAGCTCGGGCGTGGGGGTGAGGTGGCATGGCAACGGCGTGGTGGGTGATGGGAACACCGCCCCCCCCCCCCCCACACGGCGTGGGGGTCCGGCGTGGGTCGAGTTTGCAACGCCCAACGCGGGGCAACGGGCGTGGGAACGAGTTTTTTGCGAAAATTAGCCGTTGGCAACGGCTAGAATGCCGTTGGAAATTAAAAAAAAAAAACTTTTTATTTTTTAATTATTTCCCTATATATATTTACCTATTTTCATTCATTTTTACACACAAAAATCATCCATTTTACTCTCTACAAACTCCTATCTTCATACCTCTCTACTTACAATGGATCCACACAACAACTCTCCACAAACACCCAACCAACCTTCACAACAAAATATACCACCGAACCTAGGATTTGGTGGCTTCGACCAATACGTCAACATCCTAAATTCCGGCAATGTCCCACCTCCACCTCCACAATATTATCCACAAACCGCACCTCACTATCTCCCTCAATTTCAACAACCCCAATATTCACAAAATATATCTCAATTTGCACCCACCGGCCAATATTTTTAAATTTTAAGTATTTTTAAATTTAAGTATTTGCATTTTTAATTTTAAGTATTTTTATTTTTAATTTTAAGTATTTGTATTTTTAATTTAATTTAATGTATTGTTATTTTAATTTTAATGGAAGTTTAATATTATGTTTGAAAAATAAATGGAAATGAAATGATGAGTTGGAAAATAAAATGGTGTGGTGTGGTGTGGTGGGTATTTCCACCAAATGATGTGGTGTGGTGGTGGTGTGGGGGTGTGAGGTGGCGATGATGTGGCGGAAAAGGGCACCACCACATGTGGTGCCCATACCCACTAGCCTTACTGTAATCCCATTTCATGCCTTCCCACCACCTCATATCACCTTCACCGCCCTATATCTCTCCTTTCTCCGATCACCGATCTCTAAACATCATACCATTTCATTTCTCAATCTATATCCTTTATTTCCTTCACATTTCTACAATCCGATGGCAGATCGCGTTCATCCTGGCGCTGATTCAGACCACTCTCATCCATCTCCTGACGCCGTCAAACCACCTCCCTCCGACGACAAGCCTCTACTACCGCAAGGAACATACGTTATCCAGATCCCTAAAGATCAAGTCTACCGCATTCCGCCACCAGAAAACTCAACCAAAATACAAAAATTTGCTAATCGGAAACCTAGACGGAGTTGTTGCTGCCGCTGCTTCTGTTTTACAATCTCAGCCGCGTTCATCCTTCTAATCCTCCTCGCCGTCGCAGCCAGCGTTCTCTACCTCGTTTTCCGGCCAGAAAAATTGAAATACTCGATCGATAACATTTCTGTAGGTGGAATCAATTTGACTTCATCAGCGCCGATATTTCCGCGGTTTACCGTCGACGTTAGAGCAGAAAATCCTAATGATAAGCTTTCAGTGTTCTACATCGGAAAAGGAAGCTCCGTTGACGTGTACTACGCCGACGTTAATTTCTGTAACGGTCAATTACCGGCGTTTGAACAGTCTGCGAATAACGTGACGGTGATTAAAACGGCGTTGAAAGGATCGAATATTGTCCTAGCGCGTGATGTACACTCGCGGTTGGTTAAACAAGAGAAGGGACGGAATGTGCCTCTAAAGTTGAAAGTGAAGGCGCCGGTTAAAGTTAAAATCGGTGCTGTTAAGACGTGGGAGATAACGGTTACCGTCAAGTGTGACGTGGCGGTTGACCGGTTAGCAAAGAAGTCAAAGATTGTATCCAAAAGTTGTGGTTATAGGGTGAAATTTTGGTAAAAAAAAAAAGTTGGTAGTTTCGTAAATTATATGATTGTAAAGATATTCAATACACACATTTTTAATTATATAATTGCACACAAACATTCTTTAATTATATGTTTATGTTTCATAATCATATTAACATATATTTGCTCATGATGCATGAGTTATAATTGATGGTAAATATGATCAAAATTTTTGTTAGAGCAAAAGTATGGGTTGCTTTTTTATTGCTGTGTTAAAAGGTTTTTTACTCTATAAAGTTGTTATAATACGAAACTCAAAAATACATTATATCAACATTCATCTTAGATGTATAAAAAATATTTCAACCAGTAAAAATTTACAAAAAATAAAAAAGAGCACCTTTAACTCAGCGTAAAAGCTTTGGTGCCGGGTTTCGTGTGACCCATGGTACCCTAGGGTGGCATCATAGGGTGTTTGGTGTGGGTTTGGCGCCTACATACATGGTTCTTTGAGACTAGTAGTAATGGTGACCAAACACACATGTAGTCATCACTGTCACATGGACGGTGGTATCTCAGCTTTCTCTCACGAGACAAAACATGTGACCAATTGCTAGTAGTGGTGACCAAATGCATATTATAAGACCAAAAAGTGGGGGAGGGTGTAACCAAGTCATTTCTCTCGCAGATGTTCGGCCAGCACCTCGACCAAACCAAGCCAAAAACATAGGATGTGTGGTTGGGAGCCACGTAGCAGAGGAGGATGCATTCCATAGCTGACTGACCATTGTATTGACCATGCCATTATGAGTGATTTTAGTGTTAAGAGCAAACATATTGAAAACCTTTAAATATTGAGTTCTGATAATGACAAAGTTTGTTGCAGGAGGATATTGCTAAATTGACAAAGATAAAGTGAGATAAATATAGATTAGTGTTATAATTTAATTAATTAATATTTATTTAAATAAACTATTCATTCTTATTGACAGATCTAAAGGTTGTCATTATCAAAATCCTTAAATATTATATTTTTGAAAACCTCTTTCAATGCAAATACCTAACAATCAAAATGTATATTACTTTAATTCTAAACATTCATATTAATTTAATTTTTGATACAGGTATGTGTTTTAGATGTTTCAAAAACTATCGATGATATATTTGAAAGTATATATTGAAATCTCATCCAATTTAAATATGTTGTTACTTGTTGGTGAGTCTCATATACGTTGTTATGGCCGTTTCAATTGACAATTACATTATTATAAAAATGAAAAACGTTAAAATATGTATGAAGTTGGTGTTTCTATTGCCGATTCAACTGTATTGACAAGATCTTTTTAATTGTTATTTTAATACTAATATTTTATCTTAATTTTATGTATTTATTTAAGTTTGTTGAATCTGTCAAATGTAATACAAGTATGAAATATAATATACATTGAAAGCTTTTTTTTTTTTTTGCTGTTGTTGATAATAACAACTCTAAGACTTGTATAAAAAAACTACCAAGTATATTAATTTATAACAAACTCCTTAATTTAAAATTTTACCCTCCCATAAAAGTTTGAATATTAACATTTGTCAAAAACTTGTATTCTGCAAGTAAAGATACATTTTTACTTTCAAAACAATACATTATTGTGTAGTAAAGAAATCTGTATATTAACCAAGTTTATATCAAACACTAACCTACTCTACTTAAAATAATAATTATTTACAACATCCAAAAAGTGTTGGCGGGTCAACCCATCCAAAAATTCCCATTTTCACCAAACACTGACCCGTTATCCAACCCAATTGACCTATCGAAGAGATTGCATTAGCAGAAACCATAACTCTGCAACAAGAACACCAATGTTATATAATATGAAGCTTCAAAGTGGCATAAAAAGTAGTTAATTTTCTATGAATATCGCGATGTGTTTGTATTTAGCAATGTTAATGATGTTTTAATCTTAATGACAAGAACAGATGATGATGATAAGAAAGTGATTGTACAACTTACAATAATATGATATCATATTTACTTTGTGTATGCGTTAATAATATTTCTTCGGGAATTATTTTCTAGAAAACAAAGGCTTGTGCAATAACTAGCATGTACAGGATTAACAGCTTTTAGTTTACGAAATATCTTCTGCTGCTCACCAACTCCTGAAAGGAAAAACCCACACAAATTTAGATGTAGAAATTTCGATTTGGGTTATATTTTATATCAAGCAAATCAAATGTGTCAAATAAAAAAAACTTTAAAATGGAAGCGGGCGGGTCAAATGTGCTGATAGTCTCCCAAATGTATTTTTATCCCTGTTCTATTCACAATATCATTTTTTAATTTATATTTAACGCATCAAGTATCGATAAAATAATTTAAGATATCAACAATAAATTGCTTACGGGTCAATTCAACCTGACCCGACCTGACCCAATTCAACCCACACTATAAAACTACTCGTTCTGACACAAAACCATTTTGACCTATTATCCAACTCATGACCCGGCCCATTTCAACTCATACTACAACCTTACTCAAGTTGACACGAACCCGTTACCCAACTCATTTGACCCGCCCATTTCCCCATCATTATGGTACCAAAAGGACACCTCACCTCGTTTTTCGCTAATAAAAACCATGAAAATGGTCAAGATTGATTAGGAAGTTGAGCAAATGTGCCCGTATTAGGGCTACAACCACCAACCATCATTTTCTCATAAACCGCATAAGCATTAGCAGGATTACCCGCAAGACTATAACCTCTAATCAAAGCATTATATGTAAAAACATTCGGTTCTAAGCCCATAACTTGTAATTCTGCATACATCTTTCCCGCTTCTTCAATCCGTCCAACAATCCCTAAAATTAGTATCAAAACATTATAAGTATACAAATTTGGAGAAACACCTCGGGCTCGCATCTCATCAAAAAGGCCCAAAGCATCATCTATCCTCCTCACGGTCCCGAGCCCGTTTATCATGAGATTATATGCAATCACATCCGGGTCAAGGCCCGTTTCCTTAATTTGACCAAAATAATACATTGCATCATCCACTCTCCCTACTAAACACAAACAATCCACAAGAATCGTGTAGGATTTCAAATCAGGCCGAATTCCTTCTCTCACCATTTTATCAAATAACTCGCATGCGGTTTTCACATCGCCCGTTTTCCCGAACCCGTTCATTAAAATGTTGTAAATTGCACAATTCGGTTGGCATCCGTACTCGACCATTTCATCAAAAAAGGCGTTTGCTTCATCTAATTTCCCGTTTTTTAAAAGACCGTCGATTATCGGTCCACACGTGCAAGGAGTAGGTGAAAATCCACCACTTATAAGATCATAATACAAATCCATTGCTTTTTTTAAACTATTTGATTTCACAAGGCCACTAAGAAGTATATTTTGAGTTATTGTATTAGGTTTACATCCCCTACAAAGCATCTCATCATATAAGTCAAACATCTCGTTGACTTTCCCGGAATTAGCAAGATCACTTAACAATAAATTGTAAGTGAAAACATCCGGAACACACCCCGAGTTTTTCATTTCTTTAAATAAATCCCATGCTTTTTCTTGAAAACCATCATCAAGAAAACCATCAAGAATCGGATAATATGCTTCTAATGTCGGTTGGATCCCATAATCTTTTGTTACTTTTAAGTAAAACGAACGGGCTTCTAGGGCTTTCTTTTGCTTACATAAACCTTTAATTAAAGGAATTATAACCGAATCATTAATACAAGTACCATTACTTATTAATCCTTCAACAAAATTAACCGAATTTTCTAAAGAAGCTTCATTTACAACTCCTTCCATCAAATCTTTCCAAAAAATCTTATCGGGCCGGTTTCTAACCCGATGAATAAACTCGTCGGTTATTTTCAAAGCATCATCAACTTTTCCATACTTCACAATACTCGGTAGAATTGTACATAAAGTCACACAATCTGGATTCAACATTTTCTTCATTTGGTGGAAAAACCAAAATGCATCAAGAACCCGATTTTCCTTAGTCAAACCGAATATTATCGTGTTGTAAGTAAAAACATCGGGCCGGCAATTCTTATAAGTCATTTCATTCAAAAACTTCAAAGCTAAATCAACCGAATCATTTTTGCAAATACAATCAAGAAGGGTATTATAGGTAATTGTATTCGGTTGGGACCCGCACGAGCCCATATTTTCAAACAACTCAATTGCTTCTAGAACCCTACCTTCTTTCCTTAATCCAGCCAATAATGTGTTATAAGTCACAACGGTTGGAATTATATTCATTTCCTTCATTTTATTAAACATGTCCCAAGCTTCATCGACCCGATCATTTTTATAAAGTGTATCAATTAAAGAATTTATAACAATTACATCCGGGTCACAGCCCGTTTCCACCATTTCATAAAGTAATTTCACTGCTTCATCAATTTTTCCTGCTTTACTAAAACATTTCATCATCATATTATAAGTGATCGAATCAGGAGCAAGCCCGCTTTTTTTAAGTTCATAAAACATCTTTTTAGCTTCCCCAATTCTACCAAGCTCTGCTAGACTGTACAACGATGCATTGCACGCAACAACATTAGGTACAACTCCTCTAACTTTCATTTTCTCAAATGTTTCAACTGCTTTTTCGGGTTCTCCCAATTTCCCATAATAATCGATAAAAAGTATGTACGTGTAAGCAGTTGGTTCAATATTTAAACAACCAAGATTACCAAACAACTCCAAAGCTTCATCTAATTTATCAACTCTCAAAAGCCCACGAATTAGGGTATTATACGTCTGTAAATTTGGCAAAATCCCTTTATTTTTCATCAAATTTAATGTAACAAATGCATCATTAATTTTTCCAACTTTGCATAACGCATCGATATAAATAGTGAAAGTAACAACATCGGGCCCGTAACCGTCTGTCTCCATTTCGACCCAAAATGATTGAACCGATTCTAAGTCTCCACAATCACCAAATTTATCCATTAAAGTAATATAAGTTACCCGATCGGGCTTATGCCTACTATTTTTCATTTTTACAAACATTTCTTTGGCCCGTTTGAGTTTTCCCGCATTACAAAGGGCATCGATTAAAACCGTGTAAGTAACAACATCGGGCCCGCAACCTTCACCATCCATTCTTTTGAAAACTTCAAAAGCTTCATCTATCTTTCCTGCTCTACCAAGAACCCTAATGCAAATTGTGTAAGTGTAAACATTCGGTTTGAGCCCTAACTTTTCCATATCTTTTAACAAATTCATGACATTTTCTGTATCCCTTCGTTTTCCTAATGCCACCATAAGTGCAGAGTAAGTTTTGAGACTTGGTTTAATGTTTTCTGACAACATTGTTTTGTAAACTTCTAAAGCTTCTTTACAAAACCCTGATTTTAGAAGTAAATCAATCAGCCCGTTATACGAATAAGCATTCAAAATAAAGCCCCATTTTTTCATTACAGTAAGTGCAAATGGAGATTGTCTTAATCCACCTTTAACACCAAGCCCTTTAAATATAATCATATAAGTACTCAAATTCCTGTATATTATCTGCTTTTGCATAACATCAAACACAACAGCCATATCGCTTATTCTTCGATTCACCCTCAACAATTCAAGCATATAATTACAAGATTCTGTGTCATGAACAAGATTAGGAAGTTTAGCAGCTGACTTAAAGACAGTCAAAGCTTCATTTGGGTCAGAAATTGACTTAAGAACCCTAGTAATTTCCTCGGCAGACATGTTATTATTCGCATTTTCCAACAAATTATCAGCATTTAATGAACTTTTAATCACAAACCCACAAATGCCGACGAACTTTCGCCTACGTTTCTTCCATTCTACCATTGACGCACATGGGGAAGTTAAATTCTTGGGCAATTTGAAGGATTTGGAGTATTTTAGCGATACAGTATAGCTTGTGGAAGTATCAATGGCGGTTTGAATGCGATTAATTGAGTAAATTGTGGAAGAACAGAGTGTAATTACAGCCATGAAAACAGAATTGCAAAGTGCGAAAAAGAAGGAAGGAGTCTTACCGTTTTGAGTGAGAGAAGGGATTGTTCATAGAGGGATAACAATCAATTGGCGGGTTCCAAAGAGATTGAAGATATTTCTTTCTTCGCGACTTAAAATCCTTATCCCCTGTGTAAGTAAAATCGTGTGTGTGTGTGTGTTTTCTTTTTGGATTTTTAATTATTTTATTTTTATGTTAAAATTTTGAGCAAACTACATCTAGGGCGACAACAATATTGTTACTAGTGGTTTCTTCAAAATTTGAAAATAAAATAGGTATAAATCATGTTTGATTATTGTTATATATATCCTAATTAATTTTGCTATTAAAAGAGCTTTATATAACTTTTTTTATATGTATAAATTAAGACAAAGTAATGTTATATTTTAGTAACTATTCGGAAATGAGTTTCTCTATTACTAGTTTTTAATAGTGAAAACATTTTATATTCCTAAAGATATCTCAATATTCTACTTTAAAGTGTACATAAATGTTTTAATGTAGTTGGAGATACGTTTTGCAAATGATGCTATTTTTTATTTAGATAGTTGCCAAACGCTGCAAACATATAAAAGGTAGTACAATTTTTTAGTAACAAAATATGTAATTGTGGTTAAAAATATAAATTATAAAAGTTTAGTGGTTAAAGTTTAGTGCAAGAATGATGATGTTTACACAAAAAGTTGCACAAATAATGCTTTTTCTACCCTTTTGCAAAAATAATGCAAATGGGCACCCCATACCTGGTTCCCTCCCACAACCCGCCACATGTCCCTCTTGGTGTCTGCAGCCCCTTTTTAAGGGGAAAGGGTACCCCATTCCCGGTTTCACTGCCAAAAGGGTATCCTGTACCCGGTTTCCTATCACTACCAAAGGGGTACCCCATACCCGGTTACCATCTGCAAAAAAAAAAAAACATAACTCCACTGTATATTGTGAAAAAAAAGATTAAAAAAAATAAGATAACAGTGAAGACTTTTGTTTTTTGTGTATAGATATATTAGTCTTTGATTGTGTTCAGACACTAGATTTGTAGAAGGTTGCAGAGTCCATGGCTTTTTAACTTTATAATGGTAGTTACATGAGGGCATTGATTTATTGATTATACCAGTCTCAATTATGTGGCTATATTAATCATAATTAATTAATTATGTGAAGTTAATTCTCGGCATTGAAGTACCAAAATGCAAAATATCTGTAGTATTTAGTTTCTACCAATAATATAATGTTGTTTGACTTTTTAGGTAACTATACATAGTTAGACTATTAGGAAAGCATTTGTTTTTGCACAAATTTGCAACTGCATTTACATACTGCATTCCATTTCTGATGTTTTTCATATCACAGGTCTATCATGTGCACTGTTATGATGTATTGGCAAATTAATGGTCCATTTTATTGTTTTTTTATAGAAAATAAATGGTCCATGTCATGCCCAGGTGATTTTTTTTATTTTTACAATCCAATGATTTACCAAGAAATTTTGCAGAATAACTCCATTTGGAGAACCACCTACATCAAGGGCAGCTCATGTGGCAACTGCTGTGGGTACAATGGTGGTTATTCAGGTATAATTTGAAAATTTAATTATCTGCTAGTTTATTTGATTTTTTACATTTTGGTAAAATGTGTTAATACATTTATTTAATTCGACACATGGTCGAATTGGGGTATGGGTACCCCTTTGGCAGAGATAGGAAACCGGGAATGGGGTACCCTTTCCCCATAAAAAGCTGCTGCAGAACATGACACCAAGAGGGACATGTGGCGGGCTATGGGAGGGAACCGGGTATGGGATACCCATTTGCATTATTTTTACAAAAGGGTAGAAAACAACATTATTTGTGCAACTTTTGTGTAAACAATATTATTCTTGCAAAAAACTCCTTGAGGCCTAGGGTATATTAAAGGGGAAAATTTTACTAAGCTCGAAAACAACCAAAAACACCCACACATATTTTGATTATTATTCAAGTTAAATGTCTTTTACTTCCTCCGTATCAAAATAAGTGACACACTTTCCATTTTGAGGTGTATCAGAATAAGTGACATATTTTAAAAACTTTCCTTATTTGGTAAAAATAGTAGGACCCATACCCACTAACCATCCACTTTAATAAAGTGAAATTACCCTTATACCCTTACTTTTACTTTTAAAACTCATTAATATCACTTTATTCAAGAAAAGTAGGATCCATTCTCCACTAATTATGTACTTTAATATATTTTAACCTCTACTTTAATTTTTTACCTCAAAAAACGTGTAAGCTAATTTGTGTCACTTATTTTGATACGGAGGAAGTATCTAAAATTCTAGGCGCAAGTTAAATTATTATTCATATTTTATAACACTATGATAACTGTATTTTAATAACTACAGTAATACGCATCACAAATAATGTTTTAAAACCCACTTAGTAAAACTCGCGTGTATCACGCAATCCATAATGGTATATCACCTCCATTTTTAAATTTATAAACTATTGCAGCACAAGATGCGATACTTTTCTTAATCTTTATGAAGCAAAAAATATTTAAAAAAAATATGTGGTTAAAAATAAAAGCATATTAGATTCCTAGATTCTGAATTCTCTCTATTACTGATTGATCTCTTTTAATATTGGGACCTTTTGACATAATTTCTTCTTGCTAATAAGTTCATCAGAAGGTTCATCACTTTACTTCCCCAAATTGATAATATTGGCATGTCGCATGTTCATTAATTCCTTTGCTTCTTTAGTTTCATTATTTGCTTGATTTCGTCGGTGAAGTGAAAAGGAGGGGACGATGAGAAAGATTATAACTGCATTACGGACTTGTACATTCTGCAACATATTTTATACTTCGCTAAAATGATTAATGAAGTGAAAAAGTGTTGTTGTCATTCGTGTATCAGTTGGTTTGTCAGTGAGAAATAGATGACGTGACGAAACCGAAGAAAGAGAAAAGAACTCTCGCCAAGAGTCCTAATATAACAAATAATTACTTTAGAGCACATGGTTCTTTTCATAAACATTTTGGTACGTCAATATCAATGAAACATGAAAAGTTTCTCAAATAGCGTGAAATTTTAAAACTTCTTTCACACACACATCAAGTCGTCGTGAGAGTTTATGCGTATATATCTACGAAGAGGAATCACTCTCCCATACTTGCCTTTCTCCCTCACTTCACTTAATTGCAACACAAAACATTTTGTCTTCGATCTAGTTAGATAAACACAAAAGTGTTTTTTTTTTGTCAATTGACGTATACAAAGTTAATTTGTTCTTTTGATTGATATTCAAGTATTCGGATATATATGATGGAAAATCAAAAGGAAAAGATGGGAACACCATCAAGACTCGTTCCGAAACGAGGAGAAGTGAAAGCTAGAATCTGTGGGGAGTTGAAGAAGGAAGTAAAGTGTACGACGGGGCCATCGACTACTATTAAGAAGCCCAAGTCTTCATGTTGTTGTTTTTTAAGGTTTTGAAACGTTCGTCTTGTTCTCTACCATGTGGCTTTTTCTTATATTTGTGTGCTTGACTATCTTATAAATAAAATTATAGTAATGTGTGGAAGTATACTCTTGTGTTAACTAATATGGTGTGCACTTTGTGAGTTTGATAATCTAGATGATGATATACAACAAACAATTAAAATTGCGAGAGGTCTTGGTGTTTGCAAATGAACCACAAATTGCGTAAAAATAACAATCTATCGATCTTTTGAAATGAAACGGAGGAAATAGATAAAAAAATTATTTATATGGTTATGGACTTATGGTAACTTTTAAAGATGATATAATTAATTTGCATGACGTAACGGCTTCACATTAGAGGCTTATCTAGTTACTTTAGTTCCAAAATGATTCTACAAAACCACACATATAACTCATATTCTAAGGCTAGCTACCTTAATGAATATTGGGACTAAACTTGAGGGATTTAAAATGTGGGTGATGAACATTATCTAGTATTGAAAGACATGACAAAAAGTATATTCACACGAACCCTATTTTCGAAGTTGCATTTTTAGCTATAGGCATGTATTATTTCGTTATAAGTCATTTGGTCATATTTTGTATTGTGTATTGGAAACAATGAGTTATGAATTATTGTTTATAACTATCTTGTAGATGAATTGGATATAATAGTTTTGCCGCATAAATTTTCTTTTAAGAACCCGGTCACAATTTCAAAAAGTTCTAAAAAATATAAGATACTACATAACATCACCATCAAGTCTTAAGTTATGGTTTTTTTTCCAAGAAGTGAGTTAAGACGACAATTTTTATATAATTTATATGTGTATATCAAATTCACAAAAAATTGTAGTTATTGATTTATACTTCCTCCAATTCAAATTAAGGTTAAAATAGATTAAATTTTGATAGTTAGTTGGGGATAGCTACCGCATTATTAGAGTAAAGTGATATTAATGATGTTTTATAATAAAAGTAAGAGTAAAAATGTTATTTCACTATATTGAATGAGATAGTTAGCGAGCCGTGAGACCCATTCATTACCTTTTACCAAATAAGGTCAATCATGAAAATATATCACTTATTTTGAAACTGTCAAAAATATAAAGTATATCACTTATTTTGAATTGGAGGAAATATAAGAATTCACATATCATGTTCATAAAAAGTGTTACATGTACATTTATAATAATATGTGTTATCATTTTTCTAAAAAAAACTCAAATTTCATAATACGTCAAAAAAACTCGCGATAAGACGCATCTTATGCCACTTTATCTTATGTCACGCCTAATACCACTACTATTGCTATTTCGTAATGCCTTCATCATTCACCACTGCTAACAAAAGCTCTAAATTGTGGAAAACTACTCTATTTTTTATTTTTTTTAGCTGGTCCTCCTTTTGGGGGAAAGGTATATTCTTATATACATGTTTTTTTTTCTTCATGGGTTGTAATGCACTTGTAAGTTGTAACCAATATAATGTTTTCATACCAATACCAATATATTTTGACATTTTATAGTAGTATTAAATAGATAACTTTAACAAAAATATATGCTCCCCAGTCCCCACACCCACCGTGAATAGAGTTTTACACATATCAAAGTGATGTCATCTGATACATGTCACTAATAACTCTCTAATTTTAATCTGATAAAATGACTAATATCATCATGTCAAGAAACAAACCCCGAAACTAGATCTTGAATTCTTGATATACCTTAGGAAATTATATGAGAAGTCAAATCAGGTATTCTATCATCTTTTCTTTTCATCATTTTTAAGCTTCTGAATGATATTTCTATAATTCTATTAGAAGAATCTTTTCCTACATTTGTAATTCCTCTCCTCGATAAAATGGGCATACCTTTTGATTTCCTTCACTTCATAAAGTAAATGACAATGAAAAGAGTGAAAAAAAGAGTGAAAGTTGCCCCTATTAGGGTTCTAGCAACATCTCACAAGTATTGATCATTTCTTCCAAAATGAATAGTTTAATCTCAAGCAAAAATATCTAGATTTCAGGTTCAAACCACACTAAGTACAAAACTTGGAGGTAGCCGGAGAATGGGTTAAATATAACCACAAAAATAGAGTTCAAAAGTAAAGATGATCAATTAAATTGGATTACTTTAAAGGGCCAAAATATTACTTCATAGTAGCTAAAAAACAATAATTGACAAATTATAGAGTAAAATCATCCTTTAGGATAATTTCATATATATCCTTGCAAACTTCGAATATTATGTACTTCCTCCGATTCAAAATAAGTGATACACTTGGGGTTTCACGGTTTTTGAGGCAAAAGATTATAATGATGGTTAAATTAGATTAATTGGATGGTTAGTGGAGAATGGGTCCCACACATTTTGAATAAAGTAAGGTTAATGATGTTTAAAAGTAAAAAGTAAGGGTAAAGGGGTCATTTTACTTTGTTAAAGTAGATAGTTAGTGGGTGTTGGTCCCATTTTTTTTGCCAAATAAGGAAACTTTTCAAAGTGTATCACTTATTTTGAATCAACCCAAAAAGGAAAGTGTATCACTTATTTTGAATCGGAGGAAGTATATATCTTTGCAAACTTAATTATTATGTTTATATCCTTCCAAAACAGGGGCGGTACCAAAACGTTATCTAAAGGTGGGCAAAGTTTAAGGGCTTAAGTCGCATTCTCGGTGGAGTTCTTACTTTTCACGTCAAATCTTAAAATGAAAAACGAATTTGAGTTGGAATGTTCATCATTTTTTTAATTTTAGTTTAATTTCTTATATAAATTCAATTAATTTACCTATCATTAGTAGAATTTTTATATGCAATTATAAGGAAAACTTTAAAATATAAAGTTTGATTCAAGGAGAGGGGTAAACAAAAAAGATTGGTTTCATACGTTAGGGCCTAGGGGATAAAAAAAAGAAGAAGAAGTTGCGCCTGTGCATTCAAACATTATCTATTGCATACTTAAATTAACAGGAAACGTGCAATCCAGTGGGACAATGTAACACACCAATTTTTCAACCAAATTTAAACTTTTTTTAATAAATAAGTTCAACCACCCAAAATCCATAAAATCCGAAAACATAGTTTGATAAAAACATTTGGAAGGATTACAAGTATCAAAAATCGGTGTTACAATCATATCACAACTAAAGTCTAGGGAATTAAATAAGTACGGGCCGCCTAATCCTTAGCTCCCGAACCTGAGTACATAGTAAAAAGAAATGTAGTACGTGAGACAAAATTGTCTCGTGAGAAACATGGGTTTTCGACCCGGTTAGAAATAATTGCAATAGAATAATAATTAAACAATTATCACATTGCACATAGTCAATCATACTCTAAGGCTTGCCATAAGCCCAACACATACGTAACGGGCCTCCCCGAAACAAACTCCCCCGATATGGGTTATCTAGGTAAACTCCCCCGTTTCCGGGTTATCTATTTGCTCCCCCGATTTCCGGGTTATCTCAAACTCACCCGCTTTCCGGGTTATCTATTTCTCGACATACTACTCTTGCGCAGGGTGGTACCGCCCCAAGTAGTAGCCACTAACTCCCCCAACTTGTGTGGGTTATGTAGGATCCAATCGATTAGCTACCACATAACAATCATCAACTTGGGTCAAAACCCCATATCATAACTCAAGTCTACTAGTGGTAACTAAACACATAATAAACAATTCAAGTCAATTCAAGTCTAGTCAATTCAAGTCTATTCCATTCAAGTCAACTCAATTCAATTCAATATTTTCTTTATTAAAAACAATTATCTAATAAAGACTCTAAGAAATCAATTCAAACTATGAATCATGGTTTACTATGTACTCAGAAAGATCACATGTACTCACCTTAGCAAAGCTATCCAACACTTGTGTTAATCAACACAAATCCTTACTTCTTAGTCAAAGAAGTAATCCCAATCACAAGGTCTTCTTGACCTAATATCAATATCATCACAAATACTAGTTATTATCCATCACTAGCACTAATTAATTCATAATAATATCCCAAATCACCAAGTTCATACAACTTGGTGAAATCTCAAACCCTAGTTCAAGATTTCTATCCATAAATCCCAAATCTAGCTTGTACACATTGATCACAAGCATACAAGGAGTGATTTGCATTCATATTTGGTCATCTTCCCCAAGATGACATGGTTGGTTCCCAAAACCACCATTAATGCCCAAGAAAAGCTTGAAATATCAAGGAGATGCATAAACTAACAAGGATTCTTACCTTAGATCAACAATCTCCAAAGAATGTGAAGATTTGAGCTCAAGAACAGCAAAAACCGTGCACTCTTCTCAAAAAAACGGCTGGTAGATTATAGGGGGTGTAGGTGTCAAAACCCTAGCCCCAAACTCGTTTTTATAGCAGCTGCACAGTTCGCGTTCGCGAACTAGAGTTCGCGCCGCGAACTTCCCCGGTCGTGAACTCCTCGCGATCGGTAACGAGCCGCGAACTCCAAGCCTCCAAATCCCAAACTCATTGTTCCATCCTCGCGACCGCGAACTACGAGTTCGCGCCGCGAACTCCTTCAGGCAGCTAGGCTGCAACTTTTTGTTGTCCAATTTATCCCGGTTTCGACCTTAACCATATCAAACGGTGTCCAAATGACACGAAACCAATTCCTACGATCTTTAAACGATTTATCCTTATTTATCATATTTTTGTACAATTTATTTATTTACAAAATTCGGGTCGTTACAACTACCTACCCCTTAAGAGGATTCCGTCCTCGGAATCGCCTCATAATCCACAAAATTTGGGTAGCGTTTCTTCATCTCATCTTTGACTTCCCAAGTCAAATTTGGTCCAAGGGAATGCTTCCACTTGACCAACACTAGTTCAATCTCTTTGTTTCTCAATTTCTTTGTTTGGGCCTCCAATATGGCCTCGGGTTCTTCAATCAATTGGTTGGGTGCATCGACCCGTAAATCTTGAAGTGGAATCACATTCTCCACTTCCCCCAAAAATTTCTTCAAATTACAAACATGAAATGTGTCATGGACACCTTGCAACTCGGGTGGGAGTTCTAACTTAAATGCTTGTAAACCGACCCGTTTCAAGATCTTAAATGGGCCAACATACCTTGGGCTCAATTTGCCCTTCTTTCCAAATCTCATCACACCCTTCCAAGGTGACACTTTCAACATGACCATATCACCAACATCCAAGTCATAGGGTCGCTTTTTCAAGCCCGAATAAATTCTTTGACGATCTTGTGCGGCTTTCATATTTGCTTGAATTATTCCAATTTTCTCATTTGTTATCTTCACGATCTCGGGACCCGTGAGTTTCGCCTCACCCGCCTCTAACCAACAAGAAGGCGTCCTACACTTTCTCCCATACAATGCCTCAAACGGTGGCATTTGGATACTTGCATGATAACTATTGTTATATGAAAATTCAACCAACGGTAAATGTTCATCCCATTTACCACCAAAATCCATCACGCACGATCTCAACATATCTTCTATCGTTTGGATCGTCCTTTCACTTTGACCATCGGTTTGCGGATGGTAAGCCGTGCTCAATCTCAACTTAGTACCCAACTCTTCTTGGAGTGATCTCCAAAATCTCGAGGTAAACCTTGCATCCCGATCGGATACAATCGAAATCGGTACCCCATGCAACCGAACCACTTCATCAACATATAATTTAGCCAACTTCTCGAGTGGCATAGTTTCACGAATAGCTAGGAATAACGCACTTTTCGTTAACCTATCAACAATCACCCAAATGGCATCATGATTTCTACTCGTCTTTGGAAGACCAACAATAAGATCCATGGTAATGTCTTCCCATTTCCCGGCAGGCACTTGCAACGATTGTGCAACCCCATAAGGCACTTGGTGCTCGGCTTTCACTTGTGCACACGTGGCACACTTTGAAATGTACTTTGCTACCCTCGACTTCATCCCCGGCCACCAATACACCCTCTTCAAGTCTTGATAAGTCTTTGTACTTCCGGGATGAATCGAATACTTGGACTTGTGAGCATCATTTAACAATACCTTTCGGTTTCCACCAAATTTTGGAACCCAAATCCGACCACTCACGGTTTTCAACCCTTGAGAATTTTCTTCAAATACTTGGTTCTTTCCCAATCTCTCTTGTCTATACTCATCTTTTCCCATCACTTCGGTTTGTGCGGTTTTTATGCTTTCAATAAGACTAGATACCACTTCAATCCGCATCAACTTAGCCTTGACCAGCTTCTCATAAACTTTTCTACTCAAGGCGCCGGCCACCACATTAGCCTTTCCTTCATGATAAATGATTTCACAATCATAATCATTAATCAACTCAATTCACCTTCTTTGCCTCATATTCAAATCCTTTTGTGTAAACACATACTTAAGACTTTTATGATCCGTGTACAATGTACACCTTGTTCCATACAAGTAATGCCTCCAAATCTTCAAGGCAAAAACGATCGCCGCCAATTCCAAATCATGAGTAGTATACCTCGTTTCCGCATCCTTCAGTTGTCTTGAAGCATAAGCTATCACTTTCCCTCTTTGCATCAAAACACAACCAAGACCCTTATTCGAGGCGTCACTATACACCACGAAATCTTCCATACCATCGGGTAGTGTAAGGATCGGTGCATTGCACAATTTCTCTTTTAACAAGGCAAATGCATCCTCTTGCTTTTTCCCCCAATCAAACTTCACATCCTTTCTTGTTAACATAGTGAGTGGTACCGCCACTCGGGAAAAATCTTCAATAAACCTTCGGTAATAACCGGCTAAACCAAGAAAACTTCTTACTTCGGTTGTAGTCTTCGGTGCCTCCCAATTCTTTACCGTTTCAATTTTGGACGGGTCAACCTTTATCCCGTTCCTAGATACCACATGACCAAGGAATTGGACTTCTCGCAACCAAAATTCACACTTTGAGAACTTTGCATACAATTTCTCTCATTTCAACACTTCTAAAGTTTGCTTCAAATGTTCTTCATGCTCTTCTTCGGTTTTGGAGTAGATGAGAATATCATCAATAAATACTATGAGGAATTTATCGAGAAAAGGTTTACAAACCCTATTCATGAGATCCATGAAAATAGCCGGGGCATTCGTCAAACCGAATGGCATCACCAAAAATTCATAATGCCCATAACGTGTTCTAAAGGCCGTCTTCTCGGTATCACCTTCTCTAACTCGAACTTGATGGTAACCCGATCTCAAATCAATTTTGGAGAAGTAATCGGCTCCTTGAAGTTGATCAAACAAATCATCAATCCTTGGCAAAGGATATCGGTTCTTAATCGTCATCTTGTTAAGCTCTCGGTAGTCGATACACATCCTCATCGAACCGTCTTTCTTCTTCACAAATAAAACCGGTGCACCCCACGGTGACGAACTAGGACGGATAAAACCTTTATCAAGTAACTCTTGTAATCGAGACATTAGCTCACGCATTTCGGTTGGGGCTAGACGATACGGGGCTCGGGCAATCGGCGTCGCCCCCGGAACTAAATCAATACGAAACTCGACTTGTCTCTCCGGTGGCAAACCGGGTAAGTCATCGGGAAAAACTTTGGGGAAATCCCGAATAATCTTCACATTATCCACCGTCTTCTTCTCTTTTCTCCCATCTAGGACATATGCTATGAATAACGAACATCCCTTTGATAAACACTTTCTTGCTTTAATGACGGTAATAAGATTTGGCATATGATGTCTCTTTTCTCCATAAATATATACCTTCTCATTCTCGGGTGACTTGATTGACACCAACTTCTTTCCACACAAAATCTTGGCTTGGTGGATTCCCAACCAATCCATCCCAATAATCACATCGAATGCCTTAATTCCCATAGGCATTAAATCGACCTTGAACTTCTTACTATCGATTTCTAATTCTCAATCTCTATAGATATGTTGAACCATAGAGGTTTTCCCATCGGCTACTTCTATTTCATACAAATCATCAAGTAACTCTAGTGGAACCTTAAACTTAGCACCAAATTCATGAGACACGAAAGAATAAGTAGAACCCGAATCAATCAATACATAAGTGGGTATGGAGTTTATGAATAAGGTACCTGAGACGACATCATGAGTCTCTTTTGCTTCTTCTCGGGTAAGTTGGAAGGCTCTTCCTTTGACTTTTGACGGCTCCGGTTTCTTGTGAGCGGTTGACACCAACATTTCGGTTCCTTTCTTTGGGCAAACATTACTATAGTGCCCCTTTTCATGGCATGAGAAACACTCCACCTCATCAAGGTTCCTCACGTTGCAATCCTTTGCTTTGTGGCCAAAACGCCCACACTTGAAGCAACCACCCGAATCCGCTTTGCATTCACCTTTGTGGTCCCTACCACACTTTCTACACCCTCCAACACTACCTTGTTTTGACCCACTCGGGGTGAACTTGCTCTTCTTCGATGGTCCCGAAAAACTTTCAAACTTTCTCTTTTCGTTACCCATTGACCTCTCTTGAACTATTCTCTTTCCCACTTTCTCAACACTTCGGGCAACATTAATGGCCTCATCAAGAGTGGCCGCCCTCTTCACCTCAAGTTCATACTCCCATGGCAACCCATTAGCAAACCGAACCACACGACTACGTTCGGTTGGGTAGGCATTCATCACAAACGGGAGGTATCCCGTGAACTTCTTGGTGTATTCATCCAAAGTCAAATTGCCTTTCTTGAAATGCAAGAACTCTTCCAACAACTCTTCCAACTCCCTTTCGGGACAAAACTTCTCCTTGAGTCTCCTAGTGAACTCTTCCCACGCCATCTTGTAGACGGCTTCCTTTCCCAACGATCCATACACGGTGACCCACCAAGTCAAGGCATCATCCTTAAGCAAACGTGAGGCATAGGTCACCATGTCCTCTTCTTTACACTTGCTACTCTAAAGCACGTGTTCCGTCTCCCGGATCCAACGAATGGTGTCTTTTGGTTCCATGCTCCCGTAGTAGTTGTCGGGTCGGCATGCCAAGAATGTCTTATAAGAACATCCTTCACGTTCAATCTTGTCAACACTTCTATCCTCATTGGAGGATTTCTCGGTCGGGACACTATTTCCCGTTGATCGGGTCCTTGTGAGAGGAGGAGTATCCTCCCTCTCTTCCCTTTCTTCTCCATCACGATCCTCATCCTCGTCCCTTTCTTCATCATTAAAGTTCAATCGTTCATTTATGATTCAGTTAACATCTTGTTGCATCACCTCCCTCATGTGGGTGAGCATGGATCGAAAAGCTTCTACCGTTACCGGTACATTGTTATTTCCAACACCGGACACATCACCACCATTTCCATTCCGAGGTGCGTTGGGAATCATATTTGAATCCCCTTCTCCATCCGGTACAACTCGACCACTTCTTGTTCCAGCCATCTTACTAACATAATATGTCAACCAATTAGAATCCAATTATTTGACTAAATAGTCACATAGAATATAAGAAAAGCTCGATCTAAAACAATTCCCTAAATGGTCAACCCTAATTCTCAAAGGTCAACCTAACTTCCTATGGCACATAATGTCCCAAAAGCAAAGTCTAAGTCTAGGGTGGGTAATCAACCTAATTCGCTTAGACTAAAGCTCTGATACCAAGTTGTAACACACCAATTTTTCAACCAAATTTAAACCTTTTTTAATAAATAAGTTCAACCACCCAAAATCCATAAAATCCAAAAACATAGTTTGATAAAAACATTTGGAAGGATTACAAGTATCAAAAATCGGTGTTACAATCATATCACAACTAAAGTCTAGGGAATTAAATAAGTACACCGAGCTAATCCCATCCAATGCTAACTACGGGCCGCCTAATCCTTAGCTCCCGAACCTGAGTACATAGTCAAAACAAAATGTAGTACGTGAGACAAAATTGTCTCGTGAGAAACATGGGTTTTCGACCCGGTTAGAAATAATTGCAATAGAATAATAATTAAACAATGATCACATTGCACATAGTCAATCATACTCTAAGGCTTGCCATAAGCCCAACACATACGTAACGGGCCTCCCCGAAACAAACTCCCCCGATATGGGTTATCTAGGTAAACTCCCCCGTTTCCGGGTTATCTATTTGTTCCCCCGATTTCCGGGTTATCTCAAACTCCCCCGCTTTCCGGGTTATCTATTTCTCGACATACTACTCTTGCGCAGGGTGGTACCACCCCAAGTAGTAGCCACTAACTACCCCAACTTGTGTGGGTTATCTAGGATCCAATCGATTAGCTACCACATAACAATCATCAACTTGGGTCAAAACCCCATATCATAACTCAAGTCTACTAGTGGTAACTAAACACATAATAAACAATTCAAGTCAATTCAAGTCTAGTCAATTCAAGTCTATTCCATTCAAGTCAACTCAATTCAAGTCAATTCAATTCAATATTTTCTTTATTAAAAACAATTATCTAATAAAGACTCTAAGAAATCAATTCAAACTATGAATCATGGTTTACTATGTACTCAGAAAGATCACATGTACTCACCTTAGTAAAGCTATCCAACACTTGTGTTAATCAACACAAATCCTTACTTCTTAGTCAAAGAAGTAATCCCAATCACAAGGTATTCTTGACCTAATATCAATATCATCACAAATACTAGTTATTATCCATCACTAGCACTAATTAATTCATAATAATATCCCAAATCAC
The DNA here is from genome assembly GCA_963853835.1 of Calendula officinalis. Lineage (NCBI taxonomy): Eukaryota > Viridiplantae > Streptophyta > Magnoliopsida > Asterales > Asteraceae > Calendula > Calendula officinalis. The sequence goes on along the minus strand of OY970824.1, from coordinate 68,658,616 downwards.
AAAGTTCATACAACTTGGTGAAATCTCAAACCCTAGTTCAAGATTTCTATCCATAAATCTCAAATCTAGCTTGTACACATTGATCACAAGCATACAAGGAGTGATTTGCATTCATATTTGGTCATCTTCCCCAAGATGACATGGTTGGTTCCCAAAACCACCATTAATGCCCAAGAAAAGCTTGAAATATCAAGGAGATGCATAAACTAACAAGGATTCTTACCTTAGATCAACAATCTCCAAAGAATGTGAAGATTTGAGCTCAAGAACAGCAAAAACCGTGCACTCTTCTCAAAAAAACGGCTGGTAGATTATAGGGGGTGTAGGTGTCAAAACCCTAGCCCCAAACTCGTTTTTATAGCAGCTGCACAGTTCGCGTTCGCGAACTAGAGTTCGCGCCGCGAACTTCCCCGGTCGTGAACTCCTCGCGATCGGTAACGAGCCGCGAACTCCAAGCCTCCAAATCCCAAACTCACTGTTCCATCCTCGCGACCGCGAACTACGAGTTCGCGCCGCGAACTACGAGTTCGCGCCGCGAACTCCTTCAGGCAGCTAGGCTGCAACTTTTTGTTGTCCAATTTATCCCGGTTTCGACCTTAACCATATCAAACGGTGTCCAAATGACACGAAACCAATTCCTACGATCTTTAAACGATTTATCCTTATTTATCATATTTTTGTACAATTTATTTATTTACAAAATTCGGGTCGTTACAGACAATCTCCAAATTCTTATCTTACACCGACATGTATCCTATTTAACTTGACATAGATAAACATAGAAAAAAGGCCTACTATTAATTTTTTTATAGCAATAAGGAGAAAATTTTTGGGGTGGGCATATGCCCACCTTGCCCTTGCCAACCCCCTGCTACCGCCATTGTTCCAAAACCTCAAAATTCTCATATATATCATTTTTACCTAATATAATAATATTTAAATCTTTTAGAATAAAAAAAACATATATCCTAATCTAAATTAATGGTAAAATAGCCTAAATAGGCTGACGGAAAATGCAGTCTCAAGTTTGGAAAAAATATCCCTGACGAAAGAAAAAAATTCTTGACCATTAAGGATATTTAGGACATTTTACCATTAATTTAGAATAAGATTTATTTTTTTATAATTTTAAATGATTTAAATATTATTAAATTAGGTAAATGATATACTTCCTCCGATTCAAAATAAGTGCTACACTTTGGGTTTCATGATTTTTGAGGTAAAAGATTATAATGATGTTTAAATTTGATTAATTGAATGGTTAGTGGATAATGGGTCCCACATCTTTTGAATAAAGTGGGGTTAATGATGTTTAAAAGTAAAAAGTAAGGGTAAATGAGTCATTTCACTTTGTTAAAGTAGATAGTTAGTGGGTGTGGGTCCTGTTAATTTTTGCCAAATAAGGTAATTTTTTCAAAGTGTAGCACTTATTTTGAATCACCTATATAAGAAAAGTGTAGCACTTATTTTGAATCGGAGGAAGTATATGAAAATTTTGAGGTTTTGAAAAGATATATACTCCCTCCGTCCCACAAAAAACTTCTCATTTCACTCTAAATTTTTTTCCCACAAAAAACTTCTCATTTATCATATTTGATGGGCTCCACACAATAAAAAAATATTATTACTAAAGACTCCACCATAATATCCACTAACTATCTTTCTCTCTCCAACCCAACATTATATTTTAATCAAAAGTATTATCAATGACCCCACCACTAACTATCACCTTAAAACTTGTGCAAAAATAAAATGGGAAGTTTTTTATGGGACGGAGGGAGTAAGTTATAATGAAGTTATTAGTTTATCAAGTACTCATATCTAAACACCACCTTGGTATATACATAATATCTAGTAATTATATATTTACCTATAACGAGCGCTATGGTCCCTGCACATTGTTACGGGTTTCATAATATAACTTTTTTTTTATTGAGATTAAGATTCACTTTTAATCAAAATTAATTTCTTTATTTTTTATTTACAACAACATCAATAGTACTATTATGAGCGGTTTTTCTTATTGTTCCATAGTACACCAATCTTCTTATAATTATGGTTGTTATTACGATAATCTATTTATTCTAAAGGAATATATAAATATCATATTTGTTGTATTATTATGGCTACTACTTTATAAAAATGTTTTAATCTAATGGGCGACGCAATAAATAAAATTATAAGGTAAAGCTTAGATAATTTTTTTTAATGTTAACCTATTTTGTTGACTGCATATCCACAAATTATTACTTATTTTTTTGTAACAAAATCTAATAGTTACCCTTTATCTTATTTTTATCATTTGGTTCTACTTATAGTTATACTCATTACATGAAGACATGTATCAAAATCAATGGATAATACATTAAGAGAAAGAATTAATGAATTACACATGTCATCCTATCAAGTAGTTACGTAGAACTATGAGTGAGACCAAATGATAAAACTAAATATCATATATCTTAAAATTTTGTAACAAAATCTAACATTTATTTCTATTAATGTAGAACATAGATTTAGTTCCTTGTTTTAAGTTTTTTTTTTTTTATCTTATTGGTATATTTTCTCTGAATATTGCCTAAGATTTTAAGAAGATTTTACTATTTGTAGAATAAAGCAAAATACTTGGCAACCCTTGGAAATGAAATTCTTGAATACAATACAAAGTCCAAATTCAATGGTATACCTTATGCGAAGCAGGTGATCAATACCCACATGGAACAGGAAGCTCTCATCATCATCAAAGTGAACTCCATCGGACGGTGGGAAAATATATGATTATATTACCTATACAACTTACAATGCAACCCACCACATATATTTATATCCTCCCTTATGAACAGTAATGTTGAACTATATAATAATAAGAGGAATACACAGTTGACAACTGAATCTGATTTTTCTCCATTCAAATCCACTGTTCATTAGAAAAATATTGAACGCCCGTTTTAAAAATAACGGAGGAAGTATGTATGATTTTAGTTGAACGCCTTTTTGAAAATAACGGAGGAAGTATGTATGATTTTACAGAATAGTTCATTAGCATTTTTATTTGACCCCCTTAATAATAGCAGTTTTCAATTTAACCCTTGAAAGATTCTAATAATTACACAATGAACTATGTTGTATATAAAGTAATTATGAATTATATTTTGTTTCTCAAAGATTCTTTTCTTTTGCAATTATTCAGGATCATTTTCTTATATTTTGATATAGTCAGCATACTTCTTTAAAAATAAATGATATTAAACATCAAATTTGAAATGTCCTATAACATCCAAAAACACTGTTACTAAAATTCATAGAGATGTTATAATATAATTGTGATAATAAATTAATGTTCGGCATATACCCGTTGCGGAGCGCGACACCTACGACACTCACTTATTATACAATAGTTATTCGTTTTTACTGTTCATAATTAATTTTCATTTTGCCCCTAAGATATTTGATAATTGTATTTTGATACTAAGTTGGTATAAGGTTAGGAATTTTCATTTTCATCCTAAGATATTTAATAATTACATGAAAGAAAAAAATTTGTATATAAAAAGAGATGAGGAGATGCCTCGATTATTTTTGTCTGATTTTATTTTTCGTATATTATTATTTCTTGCTTTTTATAAGGGTTGTTGACATTATGGTAGGAATTATTAAAGAAAAAATGTGTACACGAAAAGAGATGAGGAGATGCCTCGATTATTTTTGTCTGATTTTCTTTTTTCGTATATATTAATTCTTGCTTTTTATTTAATTTGACATTTTCATGATTTTACTCATTTAGTGAAGGAATTTTGTCAGTCATAATTTACATTTTCATGAATTTCCTTAAAAGTAAAAAATAAAAGTATTAAAAGCCCGCAACATTAGGATGGTTAAAATAGCTTATGTACAATTAAAGAAGAATAACTACTCATAGGTGGTTAATGAAATTCAAGGATGATTTTTTATCAGTTAATATACTATTGACTTTTAAGCCACAAGATTTTCTTAATCATTGCTCTTAGACAATGTTTAGCAATTTCCATAAAAAAAAAAATATTTTACGTAACAATATAGGATTTAGGAATCTTTGCAACACGCGGCAACTATATTCCTTGTATACTACATTCATCATCGGATGAATATTAGCGTTACCTTACAAAAATCGACACCTCCTGCTTCATTTCTGAGACACCTCATGTTTTAATAATTTACCCTGGATTACCATCTGTTACGAAAATCTACACCTCCTGCTTTAATAAT